>PVJN01018979.1:0-38126 GCA_004026805.1 Lasiurus borealis
GACTCTGTATATGTTTTATTTCAGTCAGTGTCTCTAGTTGGTCCTTTTTCATCTCCTCTTGGGACTCGTTAAATTTATGCATCATCTCTAGCATCTCTCGTTGGCTCTTTTGTATCTCTAGTAGGTTTTTTTGCATCTCCTCTTGGCTCTCGCTAAATTTATCCATCTTTTCTAGCATATTCTTGAAAAACCTTATAAATATGGTTTTGAACTCTATATCCAGTCGTTTTTTTCCCTCCATTTCTTTTGTTTTTGATCCCTTCCCATGTCTTGGCATTTTTCACTATGTCGGGGAAACTTCTGTTCTTGCCAAACCACAGAAGCCTCTGTTGAGCTTGGGATGGGTGGAGTCTCAGGGCTTAAGGGACCGCCTTGCCTTCCAGTCGGCCCCGCCCTCCACGGCCCCTGAGTCTCACGTGACTGGGCAATGGCTGGAGCGGTCCTTGTGCGCACGCACCCGCAGTGCCTCTAGACCGCTGCCTTTCCAGCTCCCCTTCCCGCCAGGACCACACGAGTCTAGGTCTCCAGGGTTTCGCCCGAAACGGGCCCAGTGGAGTCAGAAGTGGCACAGTTGGGAGGGTCTGTCTCCCGCCCACTCGCAAAAGCCAGCGGCACAATCAGCAATCTGTCCTCCGTGGGGCGCCGTTTGTGCGCGCGCGCGCGCCGGACCGTGACCAGACCTCCTATCTTTTGCGACTCCCCTAAATTTCCATGCACTTCTCCCTTTTCACAGTCCAAACTCCCCCCGTATGAGTTTCGGCTGGGTCTGGGGTTTAGTGTCGTAGGATAAGGGGTTCAATGCTGTTGAGAGTCTCGGTCTCCCTCCCGCCAGTGAAAGCCAGCCAGGTACTCTGGCACCCGCTCTCTCAGCGCGCGCGTCTCTGTACCTCAGCTTTTTGCAGCTCCTCTGGGTCTCTGTGAGCCCTCTCTTTGCTTCTAGTTGTAGAACTTCCACTCAGTCAGCTTTCCTGTGGTTCTGGACGATGTCCGTTCTGTCTTTTAATTGTAGTTTTGAAATTGTTGTGCGAGGCAGCAGTGTAGGTGTTTACCTATGCTGCCATCTTGGCTGTTCCTGATTTCTATCTTCTTGAATTTGAAGAGACTTTTCTTATGACCCAACATATGGTCTATCTTTGAAATGATCCATGTGCACTTGAGAAGAATGTATATTCTGTAACTTTGGGGTGAAATGTTCTGAAGATGTCAATTAGTTTTATCTTTTCTAGTAAGTCATTTAGGATTGATGTTTCTTTGCTGATTTTTTGTTTAGAGGATTTATCCAATGGTGATAGTGGGGTATTAATGTCTCCTACTCTGATGGTATTACTGTCAATCTCTCCCTTGCTATGCTCCAGGAGTTTGTTTGTTTGTTTGTTTTAAGTAATTCAGTGCCCCTGTATTGGGTGCATATATGTTTACCAGAGTTATTTCTTCTTGTTGAATTGCTACCTTTAGTATTATGAAGTGGCCTTCCTTATCTCTTCTTATGTCCTTCACTTTCAGATCTAATGTGTCAAATATAAGTATTGCTACCCCAGCTTTTCTTTTTTCATTTCGGTTTGTCTGAAAAACCTTCTTCTATTCTTTCACACTCAGTCTGTGTGCATCTTAAAAATGAGGTCGTTTTCTTGTAAACAGCAGATATATGGGTCATATTTTCTTATCCAATCTCTAACCCTATGTCTTTTTATGGGGGCATTTAAACCATTTATATTTAAAATTGTTATTGATAGGTGCTTATTTGTCGCCATTTTTATTCTTTACCCTTGTGTTCCTTTCTCACTTCCTTTTTTTTTTTTTTACAGCAGACCCTTAAGCATTTCTTACATTGCTGGTTTGGTGGTAATACATTTCCTTAGTGCATATTTGTCTGTGAAGCTCCTGATTTCACCTTCAATTTTGATTGGAAGCCTTGCTGGGTACAGTATTCTTGGATTCAGACCCTTCCTTTGCATAAATTTGTATATTTCATTGCATTCCCTTCTATTTTGATGAGTTTCTGTTGAGAAATCAGTTGCTTGTCTGATGGGGGTTCCTTTGTAGGTAACTTTCTCTCCCTCTCTCTGGCCGCTTTTAAGCTTCTTATTTTGTCGTTGTTTGCCAGTTTAATTATAATGTGCCTTGGCATCAGTCTTTTGGCGTTCATTTTGCTTGGGACTCTATGAGATTCTTGGATTTATGTGGGGTTTTTCTTTCCTATATCAGGGAAGTTTCTTGTTATTTCTTCAACAAGGTTTTCTATTCCTTTTTTATTATTTTTTATATTTTTTAAAATTAAATCTTAATTATTACATTTGTTTCTCTTTTTTCTCCTCCATAGCTCACCTCCACCCAGCTCCCACCCTTCCCTCTACCCTTAACTCCCTCCCATTGACCTCATCAACAGGTGTATGATTTTTGTCCAGTCTCTCGCTGTACACCCCTAACCCCTTTCCCCCTGAGAATTATCAGTCCACTCCCTTTCTGTGCTCCTGATTCTATTATATTCACGAGTTTATTCTGTTTATCATATTTTTAATTCACTTAATTTTTAGATTCACTTGTTGATAGATATGTATTTGTTGTTCATAATTTTTTGTCTTTTACCTTTTTCTTCTTACTCTTCTAAAAGAATACCTTTCAGCATTTCATCTAATACTGGTTTGGAGTTAATGAACTGCTTTAGCTTTTTCTTATCTGTGAAGCTATTTATCTGCCCTTCAATTCTGAATGTTAGCTTTGTTGGATAGAATATTCTTGGTTGTAGGTTCTTGCTATTCATCACATTGAATATTTCTTGCCACTCCAATCTGGCCTGCATCATTTCTGTTGAAAAATCAGGTGACAGTCATATGGGTGCTCCCTTGTAGGTAACTAACTGTTTTTCTCTTGCTGCTTTTAATATTTTCTCTCTGTCTTTTGCTCTTGGTATTTTAATTATGATGTATCTTGGTATAGTTTTCTTTAGATTCCTTTTATATGGGGTTCTGTGTTCTTCCTGGACTTGTAAATCTATTTCTTTTACCAGATGTGGGAGGTTTTCAGTCATTATTTCTTTAAATAGGATTTCAGTATCTTCCTCTCTCTCTTCCTCTGGCACCCCCACAATTCTGATGTTGGTACACTTGAAGCTGTCCCAGAGGCTCCTTACATTATCTTCACACTTTTGGATTCTTTTCTCTTCTTGCTTTTCCAGTTGAGTGTTTTCTGATTCTTCATATTTCAAATTATTGACTTGATTCTTACCTTCCTCTAGTCTGCTGTTTGGTCTCTGAATAACATTTTTTAAAATATTTTATTGATTTTTTACAGAGAGGAAGGGAGAGTGATAGAAAGTCAGAAACATCGATGAGAGAGAGACATCGATCAGCCGCCTCCTGCATGCCCCACAGTGGAGATGTGCCCACAAGCAAGCTACATGCCCCCAACCGGAATCGAACCTGGGACCTTTCAGTCCACAAGCCGACGCTCTATCCACTGAGTCAAACTGGTCTCGGCTGAATAACATTTTTTATTTCAGTATTTGTGTGTTTAAATTCTGGTTGGTCTTTTATCATCTCTAGTTGGATCTTTTTCATCTCCTCTTTGGACTCGCTAACTTTATCCAACTTTTCTAGGATATTCTTGAAAAACCTTAGACTAAGCGTGTTTTTGAACTCCAGTCATTTCTTTTCCTCCATTTCTTTTGTTTGTGATCCCTTCCCTTGTCTCGACATTTTCACTATGCCTGGAGATCTTCTGTGTTTGATTCAGCCTTATAATACCAGACTTGCAAATCTGCAAAAGCCTCTGTTGAGCTTGGGATGGGTGAAGTCTCAGGGCTTAAGAGACCGCCTTGCCTTCCAGTCGGCCCCGTCCTCCATGGCCCCTGAGTCTCACGTGACTTGGTAATTGCTGGAGCAGTCCCTGTGTGTGTGCGCGCTCTCTCTCTCGCAGTGCCTCTAGACTGCTGCCTCTCTGGTTCCCCTGCGCTCTGGGACCATATGAGTCTGGGTCCCCAGGGTTTCGCCTGAAACCAGACTTCAGTGGAGTTAGAAATGGTACAATTGGGACGGTCTGTCTCCTTTCCACTCTCCAAAGCCAGCGGCATAATCAGCGGTCTGTCCCCTGGGCACAGGGCTGTGTGCGCCACCAGCCTTCCAATCTTTTGCAACTCTCCTAAATTTCAGTGCACTTCTCCCTTTTCACAGTCCAAACTCCCCCTGTATGAGTTTCGTCTGAATCTGGGGTTTACTGTTGTAGGATAAGGGGTTCAATGCCGTTGGGAGTCTCCGTTTCCGTCCCGCCAGAGAAAGCCAGCCAGGTTTTCAGGCACCTGCTTTCTGCTCACGTGGGTCTCTGTACCTCAGCTTTTTGCATCTCCTCTGGGTGTCTGTGAGTCCCTCTCTTTCCTTCTAGTTGTAGAATTTCCACTCAGCCAGCTTTCCTGTGGTTTTGGATAATGTTCGTTCTATCTTTTAGTTGTAGTTTTGAAATTGTTGTGCGAGGCAGCAGTGTAGGTGTTTACCTATGCCGCCATCTTGGATTCTCAAGGTTTTGTATTCCTTGCTTAGTTTCTTCTCCTTCTGGCACCCCTATTATGTGGATGTTATTTTGTTTTGTGTTGTCCCAAAGTTCTCTTAGGCTCTCCTGTTTTTAATTTTTTTTTTCTAGAAACTACTGTACTTGGGTATTTTTTCTACCTTGTCCTCTGGCTAACTGATGCAATTCTCTGCTTCTTCTAGTCTACTTTCTTTTTAATTTTATTGATTTTTTATAGAGAGGAATGGAGAGGGATAGAGTGTTAGAAACATTGATGAGAGAGACATTGATCAGCTGCTTCCTGCACATCCTGTACAGGGGATGTGCCTCTGACCGGAATCGAACCTGGGACCTTTCAGTCCGCAGGCTGACGCTCTATCCCCTGAGCCAAACTGTTTTCAGCCTAGTCTACTTTTGATGCTTTCTATTGAGTTCTTTACAGCATCAATGTAATTTTTCATTTCTTCTTAGTTCTTTTTAATTTCCTCTTGGTTCTTATTGATGTTGTCAAATTTGTCTTCTATTATTTTCAGCCATATTATGACCATTTCTCTGGATTCTTTCTCTGGCAGGTTGTTTGCCTCCATTTTATTTACTTCCTTTTCTCTTAATGCCTGCTTTTCTTTCGTATGTAGGCTCTTTCTTTGTCTCCCCATGGTCTCTCTTCTCTGGGTGTCTGGTTTTGTAGTTCTATCTCTCTGTGTTGATTTAAAGGCACGAAATACAACACAACCTGGTACAGTGCACAAGGCACTGAACAGAAATGTATTCACGATATTAATAACCACAAATGAAGGTGATCACCAGGGGATAGGAGAGAAAGAGGAAGAGAGAAAAAAGAAGAAAAGAAAAAAAAGAGAAGAGAAGAGAGGAGAAAGAAAGGAGTTCAAAATGAAATTGGGAGAAGGAAGGAAAAAAGTAAGAGAGAAAAGAAAGAGAATAAGAAAGAGTAGGGGAATAAACAATATATATATGGAGAAAACTCCAATAGAACAGCCACTAAACCCAACAAATGTCAGAAACAAGTACCTGGAGAGTAATACAAATTACAAACAACAACTAGTATCAAGCTAGGTGAGGGAAAAGAAAAGCAAAAGAAAAAAAAAACAAAGCAAACAAGAAAACAAAACAAAAAGAATAAGCAAAACAATCTCACAAAAAAAGCATTATAAATCGATATAATCAACATTCAAGAAAACAACAACAAAAGGACAGAGAAAAATAATTTTTTGGATAGTGAAGACAGAGAAAAGAGATGTTTGTATGGACTTGGAGCAGGGGATTGGAAATTAGGTATATAAGTAGGGTGAAATTTTCACAGGGGGTAAAAAGAAAGAATAGAGAAAATCTAAAGTAGGAAAAGGGTAAGAGAAACAGGACAACAAACGGGGAAAAGTTAGGAAGAGAGTGATGGCATAAAGGTAGAGTTGAGAAAGCGTAAAATGATGCTAAATGAAATATGAAAATAGAATGTAGAACTCTAATCCCAAAGTAAAATAAAGAGAAAATAAAATGACACTTTTTAATGGGCAATGGACCTAAATAGAACCTTTTTGAAAGACGACAGAAGCAAAGCCAAGAGACACATGAACACATGTTCAGAGTCACTAATTATCCAAGAGATGCATATCAAAACGACAGTGCAATACCATCTTACACATGTCAGAATGGCAATCATCAACAAATCAACAAACGACAAGTGTTGGCAAGGATGCAGAGAAATAGGAACCCTTGTGCAGTGTTGGTGGGAATGCAGACTGGTGCAGCCACTGTGGAGAACAGTATGGAGTTTCCTCAAAAACTAAAAATGGATCTCCCATTTGACCCAGCATTCCCACTCTTAGGAATATATCCTAAGAAATTACAAACATCAATCAGAAAGGATTTATGCAACCCTATGTTCATAGCAGCACAATTTACAATAGGTACAATTTGGAAACAGCCTAGGTGTCCGTCAGCAGATGAGTAGATTAGAAAACTATGGTACGTCTACACAATGGAATTCTATGCTGCCATTAAAAAGAAGTAATTCTTACCATTTGCAGCAACCTGGTTGGAACTGGAGAGCCTTATGCTTAGTGAAATAAGCCAGCCAATGAAGGAGAAACACCACATGATCTCACTCATTTGTGGATAATAAAGAACAGTATAAACTGATGAACAAAAGAATAGACACAGAAGCAGTAAAGCATCATACAGACTGTCAAAATACAGCAGGAAGTTTAAGAAGTGGGGTAGATAAGAAATCAAAGGACTTTTATGCATGCATATAAGCATAACCAATGAACACAGACACTGGAGGGTTGGGGTATGCCTGGGAAGAGGGGGGGGGCAATGGGGAGATATGTATACTTGTAACACAATAAAAAATAAAAATTTAAAAATGACACTTTTTTTCAAAAAGATAAAATAGTAGTAGTAACACTGATAGAAAATAAAAATGTAATAATTAAAATCATGCGAGGAAAAAAAGGAAAAAATAGTTTCTTAAATAAAATATGAAAAAATAAAAAAATAAAAGAACAGAATGTGCAGTAGTGAAAATCATTCACTTCCTCTACTGTTCTGTTTGGCAAGCCTGTTTCCTAGTCAGGACAGTATTGCAGTTAACTGTGTTCCACTGATGCTCAGTATTGTAAGCCAGTTCTTATTTTTAAGCAGGCAATGTGTCTTAATCTCTCTATTCCTTTATTTGTGATATACAAGAGTAAATTTGTAATTCAGCCCTTGGGTGGCAGTGTTTCTGGATTGACCCCTGGATCTATAGGTCCTTTGTAGCCTTTGCTTAGATCCTTCTTTCCCTGTAGCATGCAATACTGGTTTGTGGGAGAGGGCTGCCCCAGAACTGGTCCTTTAACGGTCACTCCCTGCTTTGCTCCCCAGGTTCCAGAAAAACAACTTTCCCCCACAGTCTACTAGCGTGACCCTAACTGGGTGATTCTATGTATTGGTCTTAGCAATTAGAAGCAAGGATCTGAAGAGGAAACGTGCCTGTACATGAACTCCGGAACTGAGCACAAGTCTGCGCAGTTCCCCTTCCCCCATCTTGTCCAAGCAGCTGGCACAAGAACTCCCAGGCTGTCCTTTGTCAGATCAAAATGGGTTGCTTTTTAGAGATCCCCTCTTTTAGTGGCTCTGAGGACCCCCTTCCACATTCATGGATCACAGCAAGCCCAACAGCCATGGATTTCTCTAGCTGCAAAATCCAACTTTTCCATGTAAAATGTACAGCTCCTCTAAATCCAAGTGTTGTTCCAATTGGGGACAGGTGTTCTGAGTTTTCGCAGCTATTTGGTGGGTTCCGTAGTTGTAGATTTTCAGACTTCCGATAACATCCACTTTCCCCCTCAATATGGCATGGTCTCTGCATCCAAGCTAGTGGCTCCAGGAGAAAACCCAGCAGCAGTGGGAGCTGCCCGATCAGGAGAGCCCCGTCCAGCATTTCTTCACCTTCTCCTGGAATATAGCTGTCCCTTAACTTGCCAACAGACACTCCCAGTGCGATCCTCAGCTGTTCTTTCTGTCTGCTCAGGGACTAGGCTTGGGACACATCCATCTATTCCTCCACCATTTTTTTTTTCATTCTAAAAATTTTATTTTAATAGGCAGATTTGTCACCTCCAAGGATGTAGACATGTTTTCTTAAAGAAGGAGCAAGAATAAAATCCTCCAATCTTGGCTATATATAGTTAATTTTTAAAAATATTTTTATTGATTTTTTACAGAGAGGAAGGGAGAGGAATAAAAAGTCAGAAACATCAATGAGAGAGAGACATTGATCAGCAGCCTCCTGTACACCCCACACTGGAGATGTGCCTGCAAGCAAGGTATATGCCCCTGACCGGAATCAAACCTGGGACCTTTCAGTCCGCAGGCTGACGCTCTATCCACTGAGCCAAACCGGTCTCAGCTATATATAGTTAATTTCTGAGGTGATGCCTCCTTTCTCCTGGCCTGTTTGGTACTTGTCCTAACATGAAAAGTCATAGTAATTCAGGAGAAACTTGTGGCCCTCTTTCCAATCAACAAACATTAAAATAACAAAAACAAAACAGTACTGCCTCCCTGTGGCCTAGGTTATTACTTTTCCAATTTAAATATGCATGTGAATTATCTTGTTAAAATACAAATCTGATTTAGTGGGTTGGAGGTTAGGCTAAATTCTGCCTTTCTAACAAGCTCTCCTAGGTGATGCTGCTGTCAGTCACAGACCACCCTTTGAGTGGCCTGGGAAGCAGCAGCAGTAGTGATGGATTCAGGAAGAGGAAATGGGGACTAAATAGGCAGCTAGAGATTAGAGGTGGTAAATTTTGTCCTTAGCGTAGTATCTTGTATTCTTTCAGTCACTCCTATTTGTCACTTCTTTTGAGGAGTTGGTTGGGATGTTCTGGGTGAAGCCCAGCTCCAACTGTTTGCCCTTCCTCTCCTCCTCAGAGTCAGATGTGAGGGACCACATCATGTTTTGGGTTGGCTTTTTTTAATCCTTTAATATTAATAATGATAATTATCCAGAAAGCATTTTATATATGTTATCATGTAAGTTCCATAAGATCTCCCCACTTTATAGATGAGGAAACTGAGCTCATAAGTATGATTAGTAATAATGGAATATAGTTATCTGACTCCAAATTCAAAATTTTATAACTGCCTCTGAAAGTAAAAATATAGCTGAAAGGATTACATGGCCGAATTAGGACCTGATTCAGATGAAAATATCTCAGCTGTGGTTTGTCATGAAATTTGTAACTATCAGAGTAATGTCTAATATCTAATCATTTAACTTAAATATATTTTCTTTTACTACCTATAAACTCAAGGAAAAAGTCTATCTTCTTACTCCTATTAAAGGAGCCATTACATAGTTGTGAGGAAATAAAGACCATATACTAGTCTTTATTTAATTTTTGAGATAGAATCTTCTTTCTTTTGGCCTGTTTGGTGCTTGGCCTAATATGAAAAGTCCTAACAGTGGAAGAACAGAACATGTTTATTACTTCAGCTAGTTATATTTTCTCATATCACTAGTTCCTGCTTCTAGCTTTTGGTATGCTCTGGATCTGACTTACTCATCTTTCCTTGTTTTCTATTATTATTAGAATAGTTAAACCCAAAGTGGCCTCTATGGAGGAGATGACCACCTTCCATACCGATGCCTATCTTTAGAATCTCCAGAAGCTCAGCCAAGAAGGAGATGATGATCATCCAGATTCCACAGAATATGGCCTAAGTAATGTTATTACTAAGCAATGGTAGGAGATATACAACCTCCATTTATATATCAGTACTACTTAATCTTTTATAACTCGCATGGTGGTCTTTAATACTTTTTAATTAAGGACTAATGTGTTAACCACAACTTAATCTCTCATTTTAGTCACATACATCTCACTTAACAAGCAAACCATTTGAGTTGAGCAAAACTGAATGATGGATCAGATGGAGGAAAATCTTCCAGTTGCTTGGGTCTGGCTGTATATATGATCATTTAACTGTCCTGTTACCTTATCTTTTAACTTGAATACAGATTTATGTTGTGGCTAATTTTTCTACTTTATCTTTCATTAAACAGCTGCATTTAAGAAAATTGGAAGTGGCCAATGGCATAATCTAAAGAAACAACATGGTTTAGTAGAAGAACTGGACTGGGGGCAGGGCAAGAGATCTGTGTTCCAGGTCTAGCTCTTTGTGACCATAGAAAAGACATAGTTCTTATTGACATACCTCAGTATCTCCATCTATGAGACATGACAAGTTAATCTTGAAGGTTTATCTTTTCTAGCTCAACACTTTAAATAATTCTTTTCCTGATATTGGAGATGTTTCTCTCTTGTTTGGAACTGATTTTAGCATAGTAGCTTTTTGGTAGGGTATGTTGTTGTCCTACTTCAACCTATTCCTTCTAAGAGGATTCTGGACCTAATTCCAATGTGTGGAGGGAGGGGCTTACCTCCACACCACCATACCACCAAGCAATACTCATGACATCAGCTGGGTGTCCTGCTATCCAACTCAATTCTGACACTATCTACCTGGAGATGGTATCAAATTCCTACAGGTAAAGGGCTTAATCCCTCAAGAGTGCTGCTCATTTCAGATGCCAATCACAAGCCCAGTCTGTTACTTGTACTTCTGACCACTCCTTGGGTTTGATTAATTTGGTAGAGCAGCTCAAAGAATTCAGGTAATCCATTTACTCTCTAGATTACCTGTTAATTATACTGTGACCCTTGAACAATGTAGGTTTGAACTGTGCAGGTCCACTTATACGTGGATATTTTCAATAAATACTATAAAATGTTTTTCTCTTCCTTATGATTTTCTTAACAACCTTTTTTTCTAGTTTACTTTATTATGAGAATATAGTATACATACATATAGCATACAAAATACATGTTAATTTATTATTTATGTTATTGGTAAAGCTTCGGGTCAGCAGTAGTCTATTAGTAGTTAAGATTTTAGAGAATCAAAAGTTAATACATGAATTTTCAAATATGCAGGATGGTTGGCCCCTCAACCCCTTTGTTGTTCAAGAGTCAACTGTAAATGGCTATAACTCTGGAGAAGTCAGATGGAAGAGATGCATAAGGCAAGGGATAGCGAGAAAGATGCAGTTTCCATGCCCTCTCCAAGCGTGCCACCCTCCCCAGAAGAGAGACTTACATGTTCATCAACCCAGAAGCTTTCTGAACCCTCTCCTATTGGGTTTTTATGGAGACTTTATTACATAGGCATGATTGGTTAAGTCATTGACCAGTTGGTGATTGAACTAAATCTCTAGCTCCTCTGAAATTTCCAACCCTCTAATCACATGGTTGGCTCCACCAGCAACCAGACCCATCCTTAGGTGTGGTATACTGATTGCCTCATTAACATAACACAGACACCTTTATGGATTGCTCTCATCACTAGGAAAATTCTAAGAGTTTTAGGAGCTCTGTATCGGAAATAGGGACAAAGGTCAAATACTAGTATACTAGTATTTCTTATAAATCACAACATCACACCTCCTCTTTCTCCAATTCATCTTTTAACAAGCTCTTTTGATGTTTCCCCAAAGGTTATGACTGTCCAGCTACAGAAGGGATCTTTGAATATGTAGCATCTGTGGGAGGGGCTACAATCACAGCTGCTTGATAGATGGAATGTGCAAAGTAGTAATTAACTGGTCTGGAGGGTGGCATCATGCAAAAAAGTAAGAAAATGACCTTCCTGATTTCTGCCTCTTTCCTTGAGTCAGTTCCTCCATTATGTAAGCTCATATGCTTATTGTATTGGCATTTATTGAGAGACGTATGTGTGTGTGTGTGTGTGTGTGTGTGTGTGTGTGTGTGTGCGCGCGCGCGCGTGTGCTAATTAGACCAGATGTGTCTTTTCAGACATCCTTCTAGATGAATCTGTGGCTGTGAGGAAAGTTCAAGTCCCACGTGCCAGAGGAAAGCCAGTGCTGGAAGCCGGGAGAAGGAAAGCCTACTATTGCATGAATTTCGTGCATTGGGCCTCTGGGCCTCTAGTGTACACACACACACACACACACACACACACACACACACACATATATCTATATTAACACTTTACTAGCATAGGTGACATAATATAGTGGAAAGCAAACTATAGAAAGTCAGGATGCTCAGCTTTTTCTACAAACTTTGGTAACTAAATAAGACAGATTAGCCTCTCTAGGCCTCAGTTTCTACATCAGGAAAATGGGCAGGGCAAAGAATATAATCTCAAAATTCATTTTCATCTTTCTGGAAATCCCCGTGTTCAAGGGATTTGTACTGTAGAAACATTAACAAAACTAGAATAATAATGGAGCAACATCAGTTTTGGTACCAATTGAATGTACATATGAGCTGAAGAAATTTAACATCAGGGAGAAATTAATCATGGAAATCTTAGAAAGGGTCCATTGTAGAACTAGGTCTTGAAAGATTTTCAAGTAGATGGACAAATGATGAGAATAGATTTAAAACAAAAACGTGAAGAATCAAGGAGTCTTCTGCTGTCATCTCTAAGGAAAGTAACAGCTGAGAGGTGTCACTCTGAGGAGAAAGGGCTTGGGAAACAGCTATTCTTAGGTGATGCTTGGAGTTAGAGGAAAAGTCCTTTTGGAGTTTCATTTTAGTCTTTCTAACAGCTACATTCAGTATCTGATAAGGATTGCCGGCCTTAGTCAGCATTCAGTATCTTGCTTGATATGTGTATACTACTTAATACATGTTGAAGAAGAAAGATTTCTAAAACTCTGAATTAATCAACATGCTAATGTGTTATCCACATACCGGTTGTTCATACCAATGGTCATGACCTTTATACTCTCTAGTGTCCTTGAGTCTGTAGAAAACAGCACTCTTTTTTTTTTCAGAATAAAACCTTGAATACAATTTCAACATATGCAGGTTAAGATAATAACATGAGATTCTTTTCATCAAATTGACAGACTTCATAAACATGGAAGTCCTTGAGAAAGTTTACTCCTAAAATCTACAAGGTGATGGAGGAAAGAGAACCAGTGTTTAGCAATAAGTTTTGTTTGGCCTTAAAAACAAAGAGAAACAACCTGCTTTTTGTTAGTTTTTGCACTATTTACTCATTATACGCCATAAGTGTCTGTAGATGCAAGAGGTGGACCTTCCCCACACGCCATGCATGTCTATTAAAAAAAATGTTGCGTGGTCGGTGTGGCTCAGTAGTTGAGCATCAGTCTATGAACCGGGAGGTCACGGTTCGATTCCCAGTAAGGGCACATGCTCGGGTTGTGGGCTTAATCCCCAGTGTGGGGCATGCAGGAGGCAGCAGATTAATGATTCTCATCATTGATGTTTCTATCTCTCTCTCCCTCTTCCTTCTTCTCTGAAATCAATAAAAACATATTAAAAAAATGTTTTCCCTAAGTGGCAGTCATGACCAACTTTAAAATAATTTTTCATGAGAATTTTTGGCTGAAAATATTCAAGAACACCCAAATTATGAGTAATATATTTTTATATTCATTGCAAATTGATTTTTTAAATTAAATTCAAAATATTATGGCATGTGAGGATGGTTTCCATTTTAGATGAGTGGCAGTTAACTGGTTAAAAAAATTCGGCAATCCCAAAGAGGAAAATAAAGGCCTATTTCCTTGAAGCTCCAGATAAAGGGAAAACACCACTTTCCCTGAAACTAGTACTTATATGCCTTCTTGTGCTTAGTGAATTGAGAAGAATAGTGTGGTTTCATGGGAAAATGCCTGGTCCTATGAGTCAAATCTAATTTGTGACACTTGGAGAAGCTTATGTATTTATTTTACTTTTAAAGGATTTTAATGCTTCTAATCTATGATAATACCTTCTTAATGCTACATCAGAAGTTGATTCATCAATACTGAATTCAGAAAATATAAGCAAGAGAGATCCAACATTTTATTGGGACTACACTATTAAGCATAGTACTAGGCATCATGATTCAAGAACAAAACTTAAACACACACACACACACACACACACACACAAAAGTAGTATACTGAGGAGTTTATGCATTTAAATTCATTGCTTCAGGCCTGCTAGGGCCTGGGTCACTTTCCAGTGAAATATCCAGACAACTGATACTTCTTATCACTGTTTTGCTGCCGAAGGAATGGCTGTTTCTGGGCTGTGTATAGATGTGGGCATACCCACACACCATTATTATAACTATTCCAGACAGCTTTCAGCTGATCCTATTTTGAAACAGACACACCTGTGGTAAAAATAAAAATTAGAGAGTTTCTAGGAATTGCCCAATTCAGGGAGTTCTTGACACCTTTAGACTCTCTCTGCAGATGGACTACAGGCATTTAGCCTACAAATTTCCATCTAGCCCACCATTTGTCTGTTACAACCACAATTTTTCTCCATTCCCAAATATATTTATACATTCATACGTGCATTTTGTTCATTCAACACGAGTTGATTAAGAACCTACTATAGGGAGAATCCAAGATGGCAGCATAGGTAAACACCTACACTGCTGCCTAGCACAATAATTTCAAAACTACAACTAAAAGACCAAACAGACATCATCCAGAACCACGGAAAAGCTGGCTGAGTGGAAATTCTACAACTAGAAAGAAAGAGAGGGGCTCACAGAGACCCAGAGGAGCTGCAAAAAGCTGAGGTATGGAGATACACGCGTGGAGAGAGTGGGTGCCAGAGTACCTGGCTGGCTTTCTTTGGCGAGAGGAAGATGGAGACTCTCAACAGCATTGAACCCCTTATCCTACGACACTAAACCCCTGATCCAGCCGAAACTCATACTAGGGCAGTTTGGACTGTGAAAAGGGAGAAGTGCATGGAAATTTAGGGGAGTCGCAAAAGATCAGAAGTCTGATGACCCGCACGGCACTGCGTGCAGAGGACCGACCACTGATTGTGCTGTTGGCTTTCACAAGTGGGTGAGAGACAGACCCTCCCAACTGCATCACTTCTAACTCCACTAAACCCCAGTTTCGGGCAAAACTCTGGGGAACCAGATTCATATGGTTCCGGAGTGCAGGGGAGCCAGAGGGGCAGCATTATAGAGGCACTGTGAGGGTGTGCGTGCACTAGCCTGCACAGGGACCGCTCCAGCGATTACCCAGTCACATGAGACTTGGCTGTGGAGGGCAGGGCTGACTGTAAGGAAAAGCAGTCCCTTAAGCCCTGAGACTCCACCCATCCAAAGCTCAACAGAGAGGCTTTTGAGGTTTTGCAAGTCTGGTATCATAAGGCTGAATATAACACAGAAGTTCACCCGGCATAGTGAAAATGCCGAGACAAGGAAAAGGATCACAAACAAAAGAAATGGAGGAAAACAAACGACTGGATATAGAGTTCAAAGCCATGCTTGTAAGGTTTTTCAAGAATATCCTAGAAAAGTTGGATAAAGTTAGTGAGTCCCAAGAGGAGATGAAAAAGAACCAACTAGAGATGAAACAGATCTAACTAGAGATGGAAAAGGACCAACTAGAAATTAAACATACACTGAAATAAAAAATATTATACAGAGACCTAACAGCAGACTAAAGGAAGGCAAGAATCAATTAAAAAATTTGAAATATAAAGAATCAGGTGTTATCCTACAGGAAAAGGCTGGGAACTGCTGGACAGGGCTCTCCTGGCCAGGCAGCTCCACTGCCACAGGGTTTTTGTTGGCCAGAGCCACCAGCGCGAATGCGGAGACCGCACCATCTTGCAGAGGGAGGTGGATGTCTGCAGCGGTCTGAAAGCTGTGGCTGAAGCACCCACAGAACAGCCTGGGACCCAGAAGACTGCTCTATAATCGTCACAGACACAGAGGAGATCCACACGGCACACAGAAATATCAGATTTCACCTGGGATAAGGTGAGGTCTCCTGCCCCGCAGAACAGAGATGCACACACTGTGGGAACCAGGCTGTGGAAAAGCTGCCTCTGTAGATTTCCTCGGAGGTGGGGCAGGGCATGATCCCTAAGTGTGGAGGCACACTCTGGGAGCTGTTGACAGATGGGAGCTCTGGAAAATGACTTGTTTTTATCTGAGGCAGAGGGACAGCCTGGGAGTTATTTCAGTGTCCTGGCGGCAAAATCCCCACAAACTAGTTTTGAGAACCACAGAGCAGCAGGATCTGAGCACAGCCTAGAGAGGTCCTGTGCTTTGCCTCAGAAGTTAATTCTAAAACATTGCCACCCAGTGGATGACACACAAATTGACTCTCACATAACCACAAAAGAATAAAAAGATTAAAATATCACAGTGGAACACAGGGAACTGCAATACCTTCCCTAATGGGAAGCAGGAGTGCCAAGCAGAATTATAGTGGAAGTGAATGACGATTCTATTTTTTATTTATTTTTTATTTTTTTCATTTTTACATATTTTAATTAAAAAACTTTTTTTTTCTGACTCAACTGATTTTACCTTTTTAATTATTACATTTTTGTTTTCAACCAGTATTATTACTACTAGTATTTTACTTTTTTGGGAAAAAAAAAGTGTCATTTTGTTTTCTCTTTATTTTACTTTGGGATTAGAGTTCTACATTCTATTTTAATCTTTCCTTTAGCATAATTTTACTCCAACTCAACTCTACCTTTATGCCAACACTTTCCTCCTAACTTTCCCCGTTTTGTTGTCTTCTTTCTCTTTTCCTTTTCCAACTTTAGATTCCCTATATTCTTTCTCTTTACCTGGTTAAAATTTCACCCCACTTATATCTCTAAACCCCTACTAAAAGTCCATAAAAACCTCTCTCTTCTTGTCTTCACTAGCCAGAAAGTTCTTTTTTCTCTATTTCCTTTTGTTGCTATTTGCCTGAACAGTGATTATATGAATTTTTTGAACTTTATGTGAGATTGTTTTAGCTTATTTACTTGTTTTATTTTGCTTTCGCTTCCTTTGTTTTTTACCTCTCTTTTCCCTGGCCTCCCTTGATACCAGTTGTTATTTGTAGTTTGTATTAATCTCTAGGTACTAGCTGCTGGCCTTTATGAGGATTAGCGATGGTTCTATGGAGTTTTCTCTTTACATCTATATTTTGTTTCCCTTTTCTCTTATCTGCTTTCTTTTCTCTCTGACTTTGTTTCTCTTTCTCTTTTCTTTTTCTTCTTCTCCTTATTTTATTTTATATTATTTTATTTTTTGTTCATATATTTATTTATTTTCTCCCTCTCCCAATTTGATTTTGGCATTTCTTTCCTTTCTTTTTCCCTCATTTTCCTCTTCTTCTTTCTCTACCTACCCCTAATTTGTCATTCATTGGTGGTCACATTATTGGTGATTATTACCATCGTGAATACATTTCTGTTCAGTGCCCTGTGTGCTGTACTGGGTCATGTTGTAGACTGTGCCATGAATCAACGTAGCAGAGAGAACTACATAACCAGACACCCGGAGAAGAAAGACCATAGGCAGAAGAAAAAACACCCCGCATACGACAGATAGGCAGGTATCACCAGAAAAGGAAGTAAACAAAATAGAAGCAGAAATAAGCCTGCCAGAGAAAGAGTTCAGAAAATTGATCATGAGGTGGATGAAAAGAATGGAAGACAAATTCGACAATATGAGAAAGAGCCAAGAAAATGAAGAAGACCCAAGAGGAAATGAAGAAGAAGCAAGAAAAAATGCAAGAAGAAATAAGAAATGACATCACTGCTTTAAAAAACTCAATAACAAGCATCAAAAGTAGACTAGAAGAAGCAGAGGACCACATCAGTGAGCTAGAAGACATGATAGAAAAAAAAATACTCAAGTACAGCAGCTTCTAGAAAAAAAAAATTAAAAAGCAAGAGGAGAGCCTAAGGGAACTTTGGGATAACACGAAAAAACAACAACATCCACATAATTGGGATTCCAGAAAGAGTGGAATCTGAACAAGGATTAGAGAACCTGTTTGAAGAAATAATGACAGAAATTTCCCCCAATATAGGAAAGAAAAAACCCACACTTATCGAAGAAGCTCACAGAGTCCCAAGCAAAATGAACCCCACAAAAATGACACCAAGGCACATCATAATTAAATTAGCAAACACCAGCAACAAAGTAAGAATCTTAAAATCAGCCAGAAAGAGAAACAGAAAGTTATCTACAAAGGAACCCCCATAAGACTAGCTACTGATTTTTCAACAGAAACTCATCAGGCCAGAAGGGAATGGAAGGAAATATACAAAGTCATGCAAAGGTAGTGTCTGAATCCAAGAATACTGTACCCTGCAAGGCTTTCAATCAAAATTGAAGGTGAAATCAGAAGCTTCACAGACAAAAAAGGACAAAGGGAATATATTAAAACCAAGCCCGCAATGCAAGAAATGTTAAAGGGTCTGCTCTAATAAAAAGAACTAGGAAGAGAAGAAGGAACTCTGGGCTAAAGAAAAAAATGGCGACAGATAAATACCTATCAATAATAACTTTAGATGTAAATGGATTAAATGCTCCAATCAAGAGACATAGGGTAATCGATTGGATAAGAAAACATGATCCATATATCTGCTGTCTACAAGAAACCCACCTCAGGGAAAGAGATGCACACAGATTGGGGGTGAAGGGATGGAAGATGGTATTTCAGGCAAATGGAAATGAAAAAAAAAGCTGAGGTTGCAATACTTATATCTGAAAAATTAGATCTCAAATGAAGGACATGGCAAGAGATAGGGAAGGCCACTTCATAATTCTAAGGGAACAATCCAACAAGAAGAAATAACTCCAGTAAACATATACACACCCAATATAGGAGCACCTAAATACATAAAAAAAAAAAAACTCCTGGAGGGAATTAAGGGAGAGATTGACAGCAACACAATCATAGTAGGAGACTTTAATACCCGACTGTCACCACTGGACAAATCATCTAAACAAAGAATCAGCAAAGAAACATTAATCCTAAATGACTCACTAGAAAAGATGGAATTAATTGATATCTTCAGAACATTTCATCCCAAAGCCACAGAATATACATTCCTCTCCAGTGCACATGGGTCATTTTCAAAGATAGATCATATGTTGGGTCATAAGAATAGTCTCTTGAAATTCAAGAAGATAGAAATCATATCGAGCATTTTCTCAGACCACAGCATAAAATTGGAAATCAACTATAATAAAAACAATAGAAAGAAATCAAACACATGGAGACTAAACAGCATGCTATTAAACAATGACTGGGTAACCAAAGAGATCAAGGAAGAAATAAAAAACATCATGGCAACAAATGACAATGACAATACAACAATACAAAATTGATGGGACACAGTGAGAGCAATCTTGAGAGGAAAGTTCATAGCCCTACAAGCCTACTGCAAAAAACAAAAAAGAATGGTAATAAATTACCTAATCGTACAACTCAAAGAGCTAGAAAGAGAGCAACAAGAAAAGCCCAGTGTATGCAGAAGGAAGGAAATAGTGAAGATCAGAGCAGAGATAAACAACTTGGAGATCAAAGAAACAATTCAAAAGATCAACAAAACCAAGAGCTGGTTATTTGAAAGGATAAACAAGATTGTTGGACCTCCAGCCAGGCTCACCAGGAAGCAAAGAGAGAAGACCCAAATAAAGAAAATCAGAAATGAAAGAGGAGAAATAACAACAGACCCTGCAGAAATACAAAGGATTGTTAAAAAATACTATGAACAAGTCTATTCCAACAAATTGGACAACCTGCAAGAAATGGACATTTTCCTAGAAAAAATATAACCTTCCAAAATTCAATGAGAAGGAATCTAAACATTTCAATAGTCCAACAACTATGGAAGAAATTGAAGCAGTCTTCAAAAAGCTTCCAGCAAATAAAAGCCTGGGACCAGATGGTTACACAGGAGAGTTTTACCAAACATTCAAGGAAGAATTAAAACCTATCCTCCTCAGACTATTCCAAAACATTCAAGAAAAAGGAACACTTCCAAACACCTTCTCTGAAGCCAGCATCACCCTAATACCAAAACCAGATAAAGACAACACAATGAAAGAGAATTACAAGCCAATATCTCTCATGAACATAGATGCCAAAATCCTCAACAAAATTCTAGTACATCAGAAATATCATACACCATGACCAAGCAGGATTCATCGCAGGAATGCAGGGATGGTACAATATCCGTAAATCAATAAATGTGATACATCACATAAACAAATTGAGTGATAAAAATCACACAGTCATATCAATTGATGCAGAAAAAGCATTTGACAAAATCCAACACCCTTACTTGATAAAAGGTCTCAGAAAATGGAAATAGAAGGATCATACCTCAACATCATAAAAGCCATATATGATAAACCCACAGCTAACATCATACTCAATGGGAAAAATTAAACTATTTCCCCTAAGAACAGGAACAAGACAGGGATGCCCACTCTCACCTCTCCTGTTCGACACAGTACTGGAAGTATTAGCCATTGCAATTAGACAAGAAGAAGAAATAAAAGGCATCCAAATTGGAAAAGAAGTAAAGCTCTTCTTATTTGCAGATGACATTATATTGTAGATAAAAAACCCAAAGGACTCCATTCCAAAACTAATTGACTTAATTAATGAATTCGGCAATGTAGCAGGATACAAAATTAATGCTAAGAAGTCTATGGCATTTCTATACACTAATAGGGAAATTGCAAAAAGAGAGACTAAAAAAGCAATCCCATTTACCATCTCACCAAAAACTTAAGATACCTAGGAATAAACCTAACTAAAGAGGTAAAAGACCTATATGTATAAAACTACAAGACACTGCAAAAAGAGATAGAGGAAGAAGTTAACAGAGGGAACAGCATACCATGCTCATGGGAGTTTCAACATCATTAAAATGTCCATACTACCCAAAGCAATCTATAGATTCAATGCATTACCCATTAAAATTCCAACAACATATTTTACAGACCTAGAAAGAATTCTTCATAGATTCATCTGGAAGAAAAAAAGAACACGAATAGCTACAGCAATTCTGAGAAAGAAGAATAAAGTAGGTGGGATTTCAAGCTATATTACAAAGCATCTCTTTTCAAAACGGCCTGGCTCTGGCACAAGAACAGACATATAGGCCAATGTAATAGAATAGAGAACCCAGATATCCACCCAAACCACTATGCTCAATTCATATTTGATAAAGGAGGCATGAACATACAATGGAGCTAAGATAGCCTCTTCAATAAATGGTGCTGTGAAAATTGGACTGATACATGCAAAACATGAAACTGGACCACCAACTTACACCAAATACAAAATTATACTCAAAGTGGATACAGGAATTACACATTAGAAGGGAATCTATAAAAATACTAGAGGAATTCACAGGCAGCACAATCGGAGACATATGCTGAAAGAACTTCTTCACTGATACTGCTCCATGGGCAATGGAAGCTAAAGACAAAATAAACAAATGGGACTAAATCAAAATAAAAAGCTTTTGCACAGCAAAAGAAACCATCAACAAAACAACAAGGAAGATCACTGTATGGGAGAACATAGTTGCGAATGTTATCACTAATAAAAGTTTAATCTCCAAAATCTACAGCCAACTTATACAACTTAATAAAAGGAAGATAGACGATCCAATAAAAAAATGGGCAACAGACCTAAATAGAACCTTTTTGAAAGAGACAGAAGAAAGGCCAAGAGACACATGAAAACATGTTCAAAGTCATTAATCATCCGAGAGATGCAAATCAAAACGACAGTGCGATACCATCTTACACTGGTCAGAATGGCCATCATCAACAAATCAACAAACAACGAGTGTTGGCGAGGATGCGGAGAAAAAGGAACCGTTGTGCACTGTTGGTGAGAATGCAGATTGGTGCAGCCACTGTGTAGAACAGTATGGAGTTTTCTCAAAAAACTAAAAATGGATCTCCCATTTGAGCCTTTAATCCCACTCTTAGGAATTTATCCTAAGAAATCACGAACACCAATCAGAAAGGATTTATGCACCCCTATGTTAATAGCAGCACAATTTACAATAGCTACAATTTGGAAACATCCTAGGTGCCAGTTAGCAAATGAATGGATCAGAAAACCATGGTATATCTACACAATGGAATACTATGCTGCTATAAAAAAGGAATTCTTACCATTTTCAGCAACCTGTTTGGAACTGGAGAGCCTTATGCTTAGTGAAATAAGCCAGTCAATGAAGGAGAAGCATCACATGGTCTCACTCATTTGTGGATAATAAAGAACATTATAAACTGATGAACAAAAGGATAAATACATTGGCAGTAAAGCATTAAACAGACTGAAATTACAGCAGGAAGATTAAGGTTAGGTGAGGTAGATAAGAGATCAATCAAAGGACTTGTAAGCATGCATATAAGCATAACCAATGAACATAGACATGGGGGGTTGGGTATGCCGGAAGGGAGGGGGAGCCAATGAGGAGATATGTACAAAAATTAATAAAAATAAATAAATAACTAAAAATAATAATGGGATTAAAAAAAGAATCAGAAAACATTCAACTGGAAAAGCAAGAAGAGAAATGAATCCAAAAATGGGAAGAAAATGTAAGAAGCCTCTGGGACAGCTTCAAATGTACCAACATCAGAATTGTGG
The DNA here is from genome assembly GCA_004026805.1 of Lasiurus borealis. NCBI lineage: Eukaryota > Metazoa > Chordata > Mammalia > Chiroptera > Vespertilionidae > Lasiurus > Lasiurus borealis. The sequence goes on from PVJN01018979.1 coordinate 22,514, forward strand.
GGGTGCCAGAGGAAGAGAGATAGTAAGATACTGAAAACCTATTTAAAGAAATAATGACTGAAAACTTCCCACATCTGGTAAAAGAATTAGACTTCCAAGTCCAGGATGCACTCAGAACCCCATATAAAAGGAATCCAAAGAGGACCACACCAAGACACATCATAATTAAAATACCAAGAGCAAAAGACAAAGAGAGAATATTAAAAGCAGCAAGAGAAAAAAACAGTTCATTACCTACAAGGGAGCACCCATATGACTGTCAGCTGATTTCTCAACAGAAACTATGCAGGCCAGATGGGAGTGGCAAGAAATATTCAACGTGATGAATAGCAAGAACCTACAACCAAGAATAATCTATCCAGCAAAGCTATCATTCAGAATTGAAGGTCAGATAAAGAGCTTCACAGATAAGAAAAAGCTAAAGGACTTCATCAACTCCAAACCAGTATTAGATGAAATGCTGAAAGGTACTCTTTTAGAAGAGGAAGAATAAAAAGGTAAAAGCCAAAAAATTATGAACAACAAATGCATATCTATCAAGAAGTGAATCAAAAAATTAAGTGAATTAAAAATTTGATCAACAGAATAAACTGGTGAATATAATAGAATCACGAGCACAGAAAGGGAGTGGACTGATAATTCTCAAGGGGAAAGGGGTGAGGGGTGTACAGGGAGAGACTGGACAAAAATCATACACCTATGGATGAGATCAATGGGAGGGAGGTAAGGGGAGAGGGAAGGGTGGGAGCTGAGTGGAGGGGTGCTATGGAGGGGTAAAAAGAGAAACAAATGTAATAATCTGAATAATAAAGATTCTATTTAAAAAAAAAGAATATGATGAACAACATAAACTGATGAACAAAAAGTTCAAGAGACAGAGAAATATTGTTCAGAGCATCAAACCTCAGAGGGAAAGTAGGGGAGGGTGTGGGTAAAGAGGAGAGATCAACCAGAGGACTTGTATGCATTTGGACCTAACCAATGGACACAAACAGGGTGATGAGTGCATGAGGGTGGTTTTAGGGGATAAGGGGGGGGAATAAAGACACATATGTAACACCTTAATCAATAAAAAATTTAAAAAATATATCTTAGCCCCGCAAGTGTGGACTACCCAGGCACATTCAATTAGAATTCACCATACGGCATGGCATGGGAGTTAAGAGCAAGGAATCTGAAGCCACACTGCCTGGATTTGAATCCCAGCACTGCCACTTTCTTTGTGACTTTAAATGGCTTAAACTCTCAATTACTTGATTTTCTCACCTATAAAGCAGACATCATAATAGTACCTACCACACAAAGCAATTGCATTATAGGAAAGTACATAGAATAATGCATGATGTGTACTAAGCACCAACAAGTGTTTGATGTATGAATGGTATTTGAACTACACTAATTGAATCATTCAGGTGTGAGACACTGGTGAGATTTCTGTTTGGCACAGCCCCATCTGCCCATGCCAAAAATTCTACTCACATAGAAATCTTTGAAGTGAAATTTCATCATCCATCCATAGAACTCCTACATTAACAGTTTCTCGATCTTTTTGCCCTTCCTACTCCATGCTTATTCACCCCCCTGGTGCACTTGTGTACCCTGCAATTAGCCCCAGTAACCCAAGGCTGAGAAACCAGTTTCATCATGAAAAAGGTGCTGGATTTCCACAAATATCATGATAGCTCCACTATCTGATTCCCTAGAAGATTTTTGATCAGGAAACAGTTTGGGGGACCACCCAAGGGGACCTTGATCTCATAATCTGCTTTCCCAGATCAATCTCAGAATTCTCTCTTAGAAGCAATACTGGTTTTTGCTTACAGGCACAGGTACCAGAGTTGGGGGTAAATAACACTCTTTCTTATGCCCTGCCCTTGCCTCCACTTCCACCTCTACCTCCTGAACCTAGATCAGCTGGACTACTCTACTGGGAAAAATGAATCTGTTATTCTCAGAGCTGAAGGAAGAAATTTTGAAGGTATGAATAAAGGTAGTGGGTGTGAAAGGGAAAGAACACTTCAGAATGGTTTTAAAGGCATAATTAACAGAACTTGGTGATCAATTGGCTGTTGGAGGTAAGAAGGGAAATATCAAAAATACTCAGTTTCTTGCATAAGTAGGTGGCAGTATTGTTACTAAGATGGGAAATGGCATACCAAAAATGTAGAAATATTAAGGGATTTGTGTCATAAAGACATTGGAGTGGATAGGAGAAGATGGTATAGGGAGAAGTTGGTGGGTGTCTAATTTGACATCCCAAATTTAATATGTACAAAACATAACTCCTGATCCCCATGTGGCAGCCCTATTCTCCTAGTTGTTTAAACCAAACATATTTAAATCATCCTTGACTTCTTTCTTTCACATTCCACATGCAATCTATTGATACATGAATGGTATTTGAACTACACTAATTGTATCATTCTGTCTCTAAAATATATCTAGAATCTGATCACTTCTCACGACTTCCGGCACTATAACCTTAGTTTAAGCTACCCTTATCTCTCTTGGATTATTACAACCACTCCCAACTTGTGTTTCTGCTTCTGGCCTTGCCCCTCTTTGGTCTATTCTCCACATAGCAGACAGAGTGATCCTATGAAAACAGAAGTTAGCTCTCATCACTCCTCTCTCAAAATACTGCAATGGCTCCCTATTTTAGAGTAAAGCCAAAGGCCCTATTATGGCCTACAAAGCCCTGCTGCTTTCTGCTCCCTCCTCCCATGCCCCCATAGAACTACTATTTTTTTCCTTGCTGTTCTCTAGCCACTGGTATGTTCCTACCTATAGGCTTTTCCCCTTGCTGTTCCCACTGCCTGAAATACTGTTCCCCCAGATAATGCCCCTTACCTCCTTCAAGTCTTTGCTCCAATATCACTTTCTTGGTAAGGCCTTCCCTGAGCAATTTTTTTAAAAAAATTTCTCTGCAAAAAGCCTCTCATTGTCTTTTCCCAGTTTTATTTGCCATAGCAGCAATTTTCAACTGGCATGCCACAAGAATTTTTAAAACATGCACTACCTAACTATTTAGTCAGGGTCACTTACCTCTTTTAGATTACCTTAGATTGTCAAGTGAAAATTAACAACAGCCAACACAACAGTAGCTATGCAGTGCGAATCAAAATTATACCTATTTTTTGACAGATCAGCAAAAGATTTTTTGTGTGAGTTACAGAATTTTAGTAATAAGTTTATGTATGTCATGAGATGAAAAAGGTTACAAGTCTCTGCTCCATAATATTGATCATCTAAATAATTATTTAATTCAATGATAATTTATTATACATTTTGCACCCCTCCCCTTCACACACACACTAGAATATACATTTCATAAAGGGTAGCATTTTATCAGTTTTGTTTATTACTATACCTCTACTGCCTAGAACTCTACCTCGTATATAGTAAACAATCAATAAAATTTTGTTGAATGAATGATGCAGTGTGAGAGTTAGAATGAATAGGCTGGAGAGAGATGAGTAAGAAACATTGATTCCCAACAATTTGGGGTAATGCACATTATAGTACTACCAGTTGACCTATTGAATGTTGAAATGTTTGTGAAATAAAGTTATTAAATTGGTCAGTTAATCCTTTCTCATGGTAGGCCATCAATAAATATTTGTTGTATTAATCATGATAATATCTTAACAGATATTATGAAATTAGCACAACCAGTAGAGAAAGGAGGAAGGGAGGAGAAGGAAGGAGGGAGAGAGGAAGGAGAAGGAGAGGCAGAGGGAGAGGGAGAGACAGAGAGAAATGGGAAGAGAGAGGGAGAGGGTAAGAGGGAAAGGGAGAGAGAGGGAGAGAGGGAAAGAAAGAAAGGGAGGGAGAGGGAGAGGGAGAGATAGGGAGAGAGAGAGGGAAAGAAAGAAGGGGAGGGAGAGGGAGAGGAAGAGGGAGAGGAAAAGAGAGGGAGAGGGAGAGGGAGAGAGAGGGAGAGGGAGAGGGAGAGATCCATACAGTAGTCAGAGGTTTGAATGCTCACAAAGTCAAATAAGCCATATGTCATAATTCCAGCATATTCAATGACCCAACTATGGGCTGTTATATAATCTTTGCATTTTAACCAATGGACCACTAGAGGGCGTGCAAGATTAAATCAAGAATGTTCTCTGATGAGATTCTATTAAGGTCACCCACGTTTCTATTTATTGATCTGACGTTCATTTAAACTGTTTCATCAGTTCAGCATGTTCTCCTGGGCTAATTTCTTTCATCAGTTCAGTATATAGCTCAAAATAGGTCTTCAATAAATATTTATAAATTGAATGAGAAAATGAATATTTAGAATCAAGATATTTTCACTTTGAAATTTGTGCTTGACTAATTAGTGATGGTCCATATTTCCATTAAAAAATTATCCTTCCAGAGTTCATAACTTGGCTGCTAAATATAGCACCCATGGTTCTTGGCACTTATAAGAATCTTTAGGTAAGAGAGGTCAAGAGTCTGACTTGGAGTTTATGTGCTTTATTTGTGTAAGTCATGGTTTTAGACAACAGTACACATTCTAGTGCCTGAGCTGGGTATTATGAAAGGCAGGGTGACCTCTGATACCACATCAGCTCTTCCCTCCCCCAGGAGGCACTGGTAGCTGATGGAGGATATGTATCACCTGAGCTGGCTTACCTCCCCACCAGCATCCTCACCCCCACTCCTAGGATTGTTAGCTCAACTTACGCAAATAGAGTTTTCACTGTTTTTGAAACCTGCTGTTCATGATGTGTTTTAGAGCTATAGGGTTGTTTGAGATAAAGAAAGTTAAACAGGCTTTATTTATTGTCTTAGTTATCAGTTGTTCCCATTGGAATTCTCTGAAGGATTTGGGGAGTGTGGATTTATAGCTTTCTGAGCTGGATTACCCTGGTTGTATGGAGTCCTTGTCCTGTTGTCATTTGATGGCTAAACTCTTTGAGTGGCTTTAGTCCCCATAATCTGGGCTCTAAGTATTAGGCATTCTTCATTAATGGAATAATTTCACATAGCCTGAGAAATATAACTTATTTTTAACAACGTATTTTTTAGAATAGTTTTAGATTTATAGGAAACCTAGGTAGAACTTAACAAGTTCCCATGTATCCCACACCCAGTTTCCCATACTGTTAACATCTACATGAATATGATACGTTTATTACAGTTAATGAGCCAATATTGATACATATTATTAACTACATTTCTTAGTTTATTCTGATTTCCTTAGGTTTTTTTTTTTTAAATCCTTACTTGAGAATATTTTTTCCATTGGTTTTTAGAGAGAGTGGAAAAGTGGGGGAGAGACCAAGAAAAACATCAATGTGAAAGAGACATCAATTGGTTGCCTCTTGCACACACCCAGACCAGGACCAGGGAACCTGCAACCAAGGTATGTGCCCTTGACCGGAATCGGACCTGGCGACCTTCAGTCCACTGAGCTAAACTACCTTGGGCTGATTTCCCTAGTTCTAACCTAATGTCATTTTTCTCTGTCCCATGATCTACCTAGAACACCACATTACATTTACTCATCATGTCTCCTTAGGGTCCTCTTGACATTTTCTCAGACTTTCCTTGTTTTGATGACCTGGATAGTTTTGAAAAGTACTGGTCATGGTACTCAGTATTATGTATTTTTCACTCTATTTTCTGCATTTTAATGTGTTTTTTAGTCTACTTAACTAAGTCATTTCAAATAGCCTGAGAAATATAATCCATTTTACTGCTCTTCCTGACACTTATTTTTATAATAAATCTGAAAAGTTCTTGAAGTTGGTTCTTGCTAAAGGAGGACAGTGTCTATAGTATTGGTAAAGTTTTCTAATGCAGTATGCACTCAGAATAAATATTTCTATTTATTACTAGTATCAGCTTAGGAAACTTAAATAGAAATTGAAGGTGTAAATTCAAAGTATGTGTCTAGAACTAACTGGTCTTACTTTGTATTTTTTCTAATGTCTGAACTTTAGTGAGTCTTCGTTTTCAATTTTACTGTCTATCTATCCTATCTCATAAAAGAGTAATATGCAAATTAACCATCACTACACCATGCCCACAAATCCATGCCCACAAGCCAATCAGGAGTGAGTATGCAAATTAACCCCAACCAAGATGGCTGTGGCCACTGAGCGAGTAGGAGGGAGACTTGGGTTTGCCCGGTAATGGAAGAAGCCAAGCTTTCCACACATCCTGGTGGGCCCAGGCCCCCACACAAGGTTACAAAGTTTCAATTATAGAAGATAAATAAATCCCAACAGAAATGGCTGCTGCCACGGAGCAAGCAGGAGGTTTGGCTACACTCCAGGCTACAAAGTTTTAATTGAATAAGATAAATAAATTCCAAATACCGGGGCCTCTGCTTGGGTTGCCAGGGGGTGTGGCTGGCTTGCAAACCACCACAGGCCCCTAGCCCAGGCTGCCCTACATCCCAAGGGAACCCCCATCCTGATTCAGGATACCCTTCAGGGCAAACCAGCTGGCCCCCACCCATGCACCAGGCCTCTATCCTATCTAATGAAAGAGTAATATGCAGATTGACCATTATTCCAACACATAAGTTGGCTGCCCCCATGTGGCCAAAGATCCTTCCCCCATGTGGACACAAGATGGCCAGCAGGGGAAGGTAGTTGGGGAGGACCCAGGCCTGCAAAGGAAAGCAGTTGGGGGGGACCAAGCCTGCAGGGGAGGGCAGTTGAGAGGGACCAGGCCTGCAAGGGAGGGCAGTTGGGGGTGACCATGCCTGCAGGGAAGGGCAGTTGGGGGGGGGACCCAGGCTTGTAGGGGAGAGCAGTTGGGGGGACCAAGCCTGCAGGGGAGGGCAGTTACGAGTGACCAGGCCTAAAAGGGAGGACAGTTACAGGTGACCAGACCTGCAGGGGAGGACAGTTAGGGGCAAACAGGCTGGCAGGGGAGTAGTTAGGCATCAGTCAGGCTGGCAGGGCAGTGGTTAGGGTGTTATCAGGCTGGCAGGAAGAAGTGGTTAGGGGCAATCAGGAAGGCAGGCAGGTGAGCAGTTGGGAGCCAGCAGTTCTAAATTGTGAGAGGGATCTCAGATTGGAGAGGGTGCAGGCTGGGCTGAGGGACACCATCCACCCTGTGCATGAATTTCATGCGCCAGGCCTGTAGTGTATGTATATGTGTGTGTGTGTGTGTGTGTGTGTGTGTGTGTGTGTGTGTATATATATATATATATATATATATATATATATATATATATATGCTTAATAGGCTAAGTGTCCAACCGAGGCGTCAACTGACTGGTTGCTATGATGTCCACTGACCACCAGGGGGCATATGCTCCTACTGGTAGGTTAGCTTACTGCTGGGATCCAGCAGATCAGGACTGAGTGAGACAGGACCAGACACACTTTGGAGCCCTCTTGTAGTCTTTCACAGTCCCTCCTCAACCACTGGCCCCAATTGGGACTGGGTAAGATGGCTTTGATTGGCCCTGATTGCGAGCCAGGTTGAGGGACCCCACCCATGCACAAATTTTGTGCACTGGGCCTTTAGAATATATATAAAAGGCTTATATGCAAAGTGTCCCCTCAGGAGTTTGACCTGGAGACTAGGAGTTCAATTGCTTGCTATGATGTGCACTGACCACCAAGGGCTTGCACAGAACAAAGGAAGGCCCCAACCAGCAGCTGGCAGCTAGGAAGGAAAGCGCTGGCTGGCAGCTGGGTAAGGGAGGCTTTGGCTGGCATCCGGCAGCCAAGGAAGGGAGGCCCTGGCCAGCAGCCAGAAGGCCTCGATTGGCCCTAATTGCTGGCCAGGCCTAGGGACCCCACCTGTGCATGAATTTCATGCACCAGGCCTCTAGTTTAAATATAAAAACCAAGAGCTCTGTGAAGAAAAAGAAGGAATGAGAGTTGGATAGAGCCATGTGTTGTTCTATGGCTTTACCTTAATTTAATTTTCTGCTCCAATCCATCTTTAATATAAATTGTGTTATTTATCAAGATAAAACTAAGCTTTATCCAACATATTTTAAAATACTTAATCCAACCATCTACACATATTGATACCACTAAATGCGAGTAAGCTAAATTCAATGCTAGTAGCTGATCTTTGTTAGAATTTAGTGGATTTTTCTTCTGAGAATCTTTATTTCCCATGATTTTTATGTATTATTTTTGAAATTTAATAAAAATGCTCTTTAAACTCTTCTGGAGATGGGGAACAAATTAAATAAGAGGAATTGAAATCACTAATCTTTCCCTATGTGCTTCAATATAGCAGTAAAAATGAATTACACAAGGTGGATTGAGTCAAGTGGTGATTATGGACTGTATTCCAGACACCTAACAAATCCTTTCTCAGTGATTCTTACAACTTTCCTTTGGAGGCATCTTGAATGTTGTTAAGCTCTTATTAATGCCTTGACCAGGAATCCCTATCTGATTTTCTTATAGGGGAGATATCCATTCATAAAGAAGGTACCCCAAATAATTTTAGAGACTTCTATTTGCCCTCCAAGGCTTATTTCATATAAATATTATCAATGTTTACTAAAAATTTCTCAGAAAAACATGCAAATTATAGGAAATGTATAAATAGTTAGAATTCAAGCCATTCAAAGGAAAGAAAATAAATTATTGGAAATAATGGTATAAATTATATACTTTTAATACTGTTCAGGTAAATAAGTATCTCTTCTTCCCTCCCTCCCTCCCTCCCTCCCTCCCTCCCTCCCTCCCTTCTTCCTTCCTTTCTTTTTTCCTTTTTGGTTAATTCCCACCCAAGGATATTTTTCTATTGGTTTTTAGAAAGAGTGGAAGGAAGAGGGAGAGACACAGAGAGAGAAACATCGATGTGAGAGAATCACATCAATTGGTTGCCTGTCACACAAGCCCTGGCTAGGCCAGGGATTTAGCCTGCAACTGAGGTATGTGCCCTTGACTGGGAATCAAACTTGTGACTCTTCAGTCCTTGAGCCAACGCTCTATCCACTGAGCCAAACCAGCTAGAGCCATAAGGTGTCTTTCTATGTTATTAGGTGGCAACTTTGGAAGAGGCTTAATGTTGAATGTAGTTCATAGTGACTAAACGATTTATCTGTGTTAGTACTTGTGTATTTAAAAAAAAATTATTGATTTTTAGAGAGAAAAGAAGGGAGAGGGAGAGAAACATTGATGTGAGACTATTGATCTGCTGCCTCCTGCATGCCCCCTACTGAGGATTGAGGTTATAACCTGGGCATATGCTCTGATTGGGAATCAAACATGTGACCTTTTGGTATAAGAGTGATGCCCAATCAACTGACCCACATCAGCCAGGGATCAAGTGCATTTTTGTACCTGATAAAGGATGGTTTTCTCGCAGGCAATATCAGTGGCTAACTAGCCCAGACAATTAGAATATAGTGCTAATAAGACCATGATTTCTGTCCTTGTACTGCTAATGTTTCCTCTATCCAAGAGGGAAACTGTACAAATCAGTTAGTTTTTGCTGATTCTAATGTTATTGACTGCAACATTTACCTTGGCCAGCCATCTCTTCAAAAGTATATCCTTAGTCACAAGGAAGGCCAAGTTAGGGGATGTCGACTGATAAGTGTAAATTTTTCCTACTTTTGAAAAAATCAGCTCAAAGTCCCTTTCAGTGCTGGATCAAGTGCATAATTTTCACATGTTTTCCCCACTGTGTTATTATGAGTATCCTAAAATGCAAAATGATGTCCATTGCCTTCTCTGTATTATATTCTATTACCTCAGGAAAGATTTTCATGCCCTTGAGCACCAGACTGTGGGGTATATTTTTGGAAGCAAGTGTAGGTGTACCAGAGCCAAAAAAAGGTTGGGAACAACTGTAAACAAACATTTCACTGTTCTTAGAGCTGCCAACTCTAGGCATAGTGGACTATAAATGTAGAGTGGGGAATTAAAAGCAAATACATTATGTAGGACTAATTTATGGTTTTTCACAATCAGGTGCATATATTTTATATATATTTTACAGGAAGAGAGCAGGTATGCACAAAGCTGATTGATTTAGTTACATTAAATTTAAATTGGAGCCTTAATGAGAGAAAAACTGTGAGTGGGATAATTAGGACAGGTAGTACTTTGAATTTTTAAAATGCCTTTATTTAAGCTGTGATAATATTTCTGTAAAGGAGATACATGATGTAGGAACTTTTTGATAAGTCAAAAAACTGGAAGCAGATATTCCTATGTCTCCTGGTTCCTACTCCAGTTTCTACCATAGAAACATGTAAATCTCTAAAAGGACTTGCTGAACTAACTATGAAATCAAATGACAAAAGGCCTTCTAGTTTTTCAATCTTCCTCTTTGATAGAGGAAACAATCCTATATAATAAAGAGGTAATATACAAATTAACAATCACTCCTCATAAGATGGCTGCCTACGACCAGGCTGGCAGGGGGGTTAGTGAGGAACGACCAAACAACTGAATAGCAGGCTGCATGGGGCAACCAGGTCAGTGGGGGGCACATGAGGGGCAACCAGGCCAGAAGGGGGGGGGAGTTGGGGGCAACCAGGCTGGCAGGGGGCAGTTAGGGGTGACTAGGCAGGCAGGTGAGCAATTAGGAGCCAGCAGTCCAGGATTGTGAGAGGGATGTCTGACTGCCTGCGACTGCCTGTTTAGGTATGATCCCAATTGGAGAGGGTGTAGGATGGGCTGAGTGTATGAATTTCGTGCACCGGGCCTCTAGTAGCATTATAAATAACATAGAAACTCTTTATCTTCAAAAGTCATTAAGTCAGTTCTCATAATAGATAGCAACATGCAGGAGTAGTAAGCAGGGTGTTAGAAAAAGGAGCCAATGTTTTTGAGTAAATATGATAAGATTTGAACATTATGCATGGAAACACCTGATTATATAACATGTTAGTCAGTCATAAGCTATAATGATACTAGCTAAGACTTGTTAGCCCATTTTTCCTTCATTAGTCATTATACCCAGCAGAGAGAAGAAAGCTAATGTGTTCTAGTAGTGATTTCAGCACTATCTTAAGTATCATGTACAGGTGTGCTCTAATTTAGGAAAACTCAGGAAATAAAAAATGCACATTGTCAAATTTATAGGTACAAAGGTTGGATGAGGAATTCACTTTTTAGAAGGAGCCTTCACTGTAACAAGACTCACCCATTAAGTTCCTGAAATTAAATCCTGTAGAACTCAGGATTTAATTTTCAAAGAGTCAATTATCACAGAAAGTTTTAGGAATGTATCTGATACAAGGTTTACCTTAGGATTACTATTTGTTAAATATATTAATATCTTAAAATATATAGCCTATGTACCTTCATAGAGTAAAAAGCAGATTTTAAATAAATTATTTTCCTGATTTTTATAGCACCACATGAACTGTGTAGACATACATGTAGGTCAGAGTATAACAACAGGATTATGAATGAAGAGTAGAGAGAAGGAGAGGCATAATGGTACTAAAATAAGACTTGGATGGGTAGAGATATAAAAAGGAAAAGAACACTGAATATTTTGGCCATTTTTAATTTCTAGGAAAGCCATCTTGCTTTCTATCGCTGGTGTACCCCTTACATCTGACCAACCGAATTTTTCTCTCTTGCTGAACTCATAACTCTTTCAGCTCTTAAACATAGCAATTATCCAAAAGGGTAAAAATAACACCCTCTAATGAAGGAACAACAATAGAAGCACCAGTAGAACATTCCCATAATGGTAAAGAGTTTTTATCAGCTACTACTAAAAATAAGGTGGTATCTTTTATTTTTCATATTTTAAATGTTTTATATTTTTAATCTTTGTTGTTGGAAGTACTACATATGTCCCATTTCCTCTTCCATTGAACCCATTTAGCACCTTCTCCATGCTTCAGATCTTCAACACCCAATTGTCTGTGTCCATAGGTTATTCATATACACACATAACCTCTTTGATCTCTGACCACCCTCCCACTCATCCCTGCCTTCCCTCTGCAATTCAGCAGTCTGTTTCATGCTTCTATGTCTCTGGATCTTTTTTGTTCAACAGTTTATTTTGTTCATTAGATTCTACAAGTGAGATCATGTGATACTTGTCTTTCTCTGCCTAGTTTATTTTACTTAGCATAATACTCTCCAGATCCCTCCATGCTGTCTCAAAGGATAAGATATTCTTCTTTTTTACTGCTGCATAGTGCTCCATGGTGTATATGTACCAGAGATTTTTTATCCTCATCTACTGATGGACACTTAGGCTGTTTCCAAGTCTTAGCTATTGTAAGTTGTGTGGCTATGAACATAGGGATGCACACATTCTTTCTGATTGGTGTTTTGGGTTTCTTAGGATATATTCCTAGAAGTAGGATCACTGGGCCAAATGGCAATTCCATATTTAATATTTTGAGGAAATTCAATACTGTTTTCCATAATTACTGCACCAGTCTACATTTCCACCAGCAGTGTAGTATGGTTCCCTTCTCTCCATATCCTCGCCATCATTTGTCATTTATTTGTTGAAGGTCGCCATTCTGACAGGTATGACAGGTGATACCTCATTGTTTTAATTTGCATCTCATTGATGATCAGTGATTTTGAGCATATTTTCATGTCTCTTGGCAATCTGTATGTCCACTTTGGAGAAGTGTTTCTTTAGGTCCTTTGTCTATTTTTAATTGAAATTTTTTTTGTTAAATTGTATGAATTCCTTATATATTTTGAATATTAATCCTTTATCAGATGTATCATTACTAAATATGTTCTTCCATATACTGGGCTCCCTTTTCATTTTGTTGATGGTTTCTTTCACTGTGCAGAGCTTCTTGTTTTTATATGCTGCCATTTGTTTATTTTTTCCTTCGTTTCCTTTGTCCTAGGAGATATATCTGCAAACATATTATTACAAGAGATGTTTGAGATTTTGCTGCCTATGGTTTCTTCTAGGATTTTTATGGTTTAATGACTTACATTTAAGTCTTTTATCACTTTGAATTTATACTTATGTATGGTGTTAGTTGGTGATCCAGTTACATTTTTTCATGTATCTGTCCAATTTTCCTAACACCATTTTTTGAAGAGATTGTCTGGATTCCATTTTATGCTTTTGTGTCCTTTGTCAAATATTAATTGAGCATAATGGTTTAGGTCAATTTCTGGGCTCTCTGTTTTGTGTTATTAATCTATATGCCTTTTCTTGCCAGTACTAGGCTGTTTTGACTACAATGGCTTTGTAGTGTAACTTGATAATTGGTTTTGTGATCCCTCCAACTCTGTTCTTTCTCAAGATGTTGAGGCTATTTGGGTGCTTTAATAGCTCCATATAAATTTTTAGAGTATTTGTGCTAGATCTATGAAATATGCTGTTGGTAATTTAATAAGGATTGCATTGATTTTGTAGCTTACTTTGGGTAATATAGACATATTAAAGATATTAATTCTACCAGTCCATGAACATGGTCTATTATTCCACTTCTTTATGTCTTCATCTTTTTTTTTTCAATGTCCTATAGTTTTTCTGAGTACCAGTCTTTTATCTCCTTGATTAAGTTTATTCCTAAGTATCTTAAATTTTTTGTTTCAATGGTAAATGGGATTGTTTGTTTAGTTTCTCTTTCTGAGGATTCATTATTAGTGTATAAAAATGCAATTGATTTGCCAAATTCATTTATTAAATCTAGTCATTTTTTGGCGATATCTTTAGGTTTTTTTATGTACAATATCATGACATCTGCAAATAATGAGAGTTTTACTTCCTCCTTTCTAATTACTATGACTTTCATCTTTTCTTCTTGTCTGATTACTATGGCTAGGACTTCCAGTACTATGTTGAATAAGAGTGATGAAAGCAGACATCCCTGTCTTGTTCCTATTCTTAGGGGACATGGTTTTAGTTTTTGCCCATTGAGTATGATATTGGCTATAGGTTTGTCATATATGGACTTTATTATGTTGAGGTAAGATCCCTCTATTCCCACTTTTCTGAGAGTTTTTATCAAAAATGGATGTTGGATTTTTTTAAATGCTTTTTCTGTGTCTATCAATATCATTGTGTGATTTTTGGCTTTCAATCTGTTTATGTGCATTATCACATTCATTGATTTGCAAATATTGTACCAGACTTACATACCTGGAATAAATCCAACTTGGACATGGTGTATGATCTTTTTAATATATTGCTGGATATAATTTACTAATATTTTGTTAATGATTTTAGCATCTATGTTCATCAGGGATATTGACCTGTAATTCTCTTTCTTCTTAGTGTCTTCATCTGGTTTTTGAATTAGGATTATGCTGGCCTCATAACAAGAGCTTGGAAGTGTTACTTCCTCTTAGATTTTTTTGGAATAGTTTGAGGAATATAGATATTAGGTGCTCTTTGAAGATTTGTTAAAACTGCCCTACGAAATAATCTGGACCAGGCCTTTTATTTGCTGCAAGTTATTTGTTTGTTTGTTTGTTTGTTTTTGTATTACTGCTTCAATTTCATGAATTTTTATTGGCCTATTCAGCTTTTATGATTCTTCCTGACTTTTGGAAAATTGTATTTTTCTAGGAACAGGTCCATTTTGTCCAGCTTTTGGAATATAATTGTTCATAGTATTTTTTGTTTTTATAATCTTTGTATTGCTGTGGGGTTGGTTGTTGCTTCAGCTCTTTCATATCTGATTTCCCTTAGTTGGGTCCTCTCTCTTTGTTTCTTGATGAGTCTGGCCAAAGGTTCATTCATCTTATTTATCTTTTCAAAGAAATAGCTCTTGATTTTATTAATTTTTTTTGTATTTCATTTTTATTCTCTATGTCATTTATTTTCGCTCTAATCTTTAATTTTTCCTTCCTTCCACTTACTTTGGGTTTTTCTTGTTGTTCTCTTTCTGATTATTAAAAGTTGTAATGTTAAAATAGTTTATTATAGACTTTTCTTTTTCGAAATTTTATTGGGGTGACATTAATCAACATAAACATATACTATACTGTAGGTTTCATGTGTGGATTACAAAATTTAACAAAATCTGTACATAGAACCATGTAACCACCACCCAAAGTCAAATATTTTGTCACCTTGTTAGGGTCGAAACACTCGCCGCTCAAAGGAAGCCTCCAAGAGACGTTCTCATGCAAACAGCAAAGGGTTTATTCACCAGCATGCTGGGGCTCACAACATACTCTGAAAGCAGAGCAGAGGCTGAGAGCCCCGAACCAAGTTACAGGGTATTTTTATAGTAGTCTGGAAACAAAGACTTCTACCAGATCAGCACACTAGTGGTTTTTCCTGAGAACCCGGTGACCTTTACATAAGATTAACGGCACTCTGCATATTTCTAGTTACCATGGGGTTACGATAACAGAATGCGGCTGGTGGTTATCTCTGGGTTAGTTTCTGGAGACATTGGGACCATGTCTCCTGTTGCAATTTTGCTACAGACTGTCTTGTTACACAAGATTATCAACCTGCACCTGGGTCACGGCACCCTGGGAGTTTTCACTCCGTTCTCCACCCTCAGACTGCAACTGGGGGATATGATTTTAAGCTGAGCTGTGTTAACTCCGGCCCAATCCTGATTTTTGCAACCTTACATTCCCCCCTTTTTCTTGGCAGGTCTCTAATCCTAGAGACCATCAGACTCATTCAGCGCCGTGTATTGCTGCCTAATAACCATTAGTTTGACATCTCTAATTCTTTCCTGTACAAACCTAATTATCCTATT
>PVJN01018980.1:0-38128 GCA_004026805.1 Lasiurus borealis
TATGAAAGAGTCATTTTTCTGTCTATATCATGCCAAGACATGTGTGGTTCTCTCTCCTACGTAACATCACATGAAAGAGTGATTTTTCTGTCTATATCATGCGGAGACACTGTAGCTTTCTCTCTCCTACATAACATCATATGAAAGAGTCATTTTTCTGTCTATATCATGCCAAGACATGTGTGGTTCTCTCTCCTACATAACATCACATGAAAGAGTGATTTTTCTGTCTATATCATGCAAAGACACTGTAGCTTTCTCTCTCCTACATAGCATCACATGAAAGAGTGATTTGGCAGGTTCGGTGGAGCTGGTATTTGTCTTTAGCCAGCGTCTTAAAAGCTATACCTGACTCTGAGTTCAGCTTTTTGTTCCTATGTTTTTCCCATCATATTTTGTTCAGTTAGTAAGCAGGAAGGCAAGCAGGCCTGGCCTGGGGCAAATATTTGAAGATAAGTTTGTCAGTTTCCCATGACCTCTGGGTTCAACCACTGAGCCTCGCCAGCCAGGCTGAACGCATCTTTTCGAAGTGCGTTAAGTGGTGCCTGCCACACTGAGTCCTCTTTAATGTTAGCCAGAATTATTATTATTGCAATCATGCATGTCCCTCAAGGTCTAATTTTAATGTTCTCTGTTCCAGAACACCTTTCTTGATTATCTTAAGAGATTTTTTTCCCTTTCTTGTGTCTTTCATAGCAGAGACAACAGACCTTCTACCTTCTTTTTACATCACCATTTGGTGCGGAGAGTGGGCCTGGTATTTTATTTTCACATAAGATTTCTCATTTATTTGTTTTTTAAATATATTTTACTGATTTTTCACAGAGAGGAAGGGAGAGGGATAGAGAATTAGAAACATCAGTGAGAGAGAGAGACCCATCAGCCATCTCCTGCACGCCCCCCACTGGGGATGTGCCGGAAAGCAAGGTACATGCCCTTGCCGGGAATCGAACCCGGGACCCTTCAGTCCGCAGGCCGACGCTCTATCCATGGTTTCGGCATAAGATTGCTCAGTTAAGTTAAATAAAGTGAAAGACCTGCTGTCAGTCTCAGTTTGCAAATCAGAAAACTGACATGGGCAGAGAGAGAGAGGCTTTGGGGGGATTGCACAGCTCACAAACGGCAGTGCCGGCACCTCTTCCGAGCCTCACCCCACCCCACCCCCGCAACTGTGCCTCTTCGCCATCTGTGAACCTGGCTCTCAGACCCGCTCGCTGTCACCCCCACACTCCGGCCGCTCACATTCTAGTGTGCTGGCCAGACTGCAGAGCTGCGCTCCTTCCTCTCAGGACCTCACTCCCTCATAAACACTAAATAACGCCAGTGACTATGTGAATCCAGCGTGCATCTCTATGTACATTATAGGTTACATAATGTTTGCTGGCTTCCTTACAGAAAATACTATATTGACTTCTGCTAAGTTTCAAAAAGAAATGTTGCCACCCTCCCTGCACTTTAATTGATTTTTAAAATATATTTTATTGATTTTTTTTACAGAGAGGAAGGGAGAGGGATAGAGAGTTAGAAACATCGATGAGAGACATCGATCAGCCGCCTCCTGCACGCCCCACACTGGGGATGTGCCCAAAACCAAGGTCCATGCCCTTGACTGGAATTGAACCTGGGACCTTTCAGTCTGCAGGCCAACACTCTATCCACTGAGCCCTCCCTGCACTTTAATCTCTTTCTGGTTTCATGTGCTTATGAAAATAGATATCTTAAGCTATTTGGCAGGCAAATTGACATGTCTATTGTATGTAGCTGCTAATATGATTCCAGCCAAACCCTACCAGCTCCTCTATGGAAATCGATTTCTGGTTAATACAGACTAGCTTTAAGTCCTAATCTTATTTTGAAAGGTTTTCTTGTTTTGTTTTGTTTTTTTCTCTTCCCAACTGAATTTCCCTTAAAGAAGGATACACGGAGCCATGTTTGCAAGTCTTTGGACAGGTGTTTAAATCAACCATGATATCTGAGGCCTGTTCACTTCCTGTCCTAATACAAGTAAAGAGCGATTACATTTCCAAAAATTAGCCGTCACTCATTGTCACCTCCTGAACCAAGGGAGACAGGAGAAATGTCTTCCATCTAAAATGGAGGTTAACGGAGAGGCACAGAGAAATACAAGAGACACAAGCCAGCAGAAGGAGAAAGGTCGGTCCCAACTTGAGCAGGAACCAGGTGTTGTCTCAGAGGAAACTGATGGGGAGATAGATGACAAGAGTATGAGCCACCTAAACAGGATTCTTCGGGTTTTTTAGGGAGAATGAGAGTCCAGTTTTGGGAATGGAATGTTGAAGGACTTCCAAGTCACGTGGCTCCAAGTGCTTGTTTCATGAGAACAACAGATTACAGATCCATGTATTAGTATGTAGTATGTGAACTCATGGGTTTTTTTTATCCTTCCTTCCCCAAGGACATGGTTATTGATTTTCTTTTAAATAGAGGGAAAGAAGAGAGAGAGAGAGAGAGAGAGAGAGAGAGAACATCCACCATTTGCTTCTTGAACAAGCCCCAACCAGGGATCAAACCCCAAACCTAGGTATGTCCTGACTGGGAATCAAACCCGCACCTTACCTTTCGGATGCATGGGATAATGCTCCAAGCCAAGCCACTGGCCGGGGTGTGAACTCATTTTTTAAAAACAAACACATGTGTGTATAAACTTGAAAAAAATCCAAAGGTCTGTTTACTAAAATGCGGGTGGTTTTTTCCCTTTGCTTGTCTGTAGTTCTTGGCTTTGCAGAATAAACATATCACATAATATTTTAAATGAAAGCCAAAAAATTCCACAAAGGGCAGAATTTTAGAACGAACAATGCTGTTGAAACCTGACCAATTATATTGCTTCAGACAAAACAACAGGTGTAAGTCTTTGGAGATTGATTAGAGAACGTGTGATGGATGTGGCACCTTCCTTTCTACGCAGTGTCCTTCCCTTCAACAGACAGAAGCAACTTTGTGAATTTCATTTGTCAGTGGTTTCTGTGACTCACAAGATTCATTTTTTAGGTAAAATTCCCCCCAACACTATCTTTTTCCCTCAACACTATCCTTCATGTGATGAATATGAAAGATCTAAGAACAAAAAAAGTATTATCAGCCGAGACCGGTTAGGCTCAGTGGATAGAGTGTTGGCTTGTGGACTGCAAGGTCCCAGGTTCGATTCCGGTTGGGGGCATGTACCTTGCTTGTGGGCACATCTCCACTGTGGGGCGTGCAGTTGGCGGCTGATCGATGTCTCTCTCTCATAGATGTTTCTGACTTTCTATCCCTCTCCCTTACTCTCTGTAAAAAAAAAAATCAATAAAATATATTTAAAAAACAAAAAGTATTATCATCATGCAGTACTGGGCAAGACTGAGTACTACTTTGTACACTGGGATTTGCATTTTCAAAGCACTGTTCTGACTGTTACAAATTGATTCAGCATCTAAAAATTTTTTAAAAGTAACCGTTCTATTCTACTAACCAGACCTTGTTAACCAGCACCCTGCTTTGGGGAGTAATGTATCAGATGTGAATAGAAAAGACAATTGACAAGAATTTTCATAGTTTTCTCTTTTTGTGTTGTTAGTCAATTTTTAAATGGAAAAGGCACAGATGCCCTATAAGTCTGCCAAAAAAGGGGACTTTCACTCACAAAGAGTAGGCCCTCAGATTTTCAATGAGTCTTCCAGCAAATTCTCTTGTGGACATGGACTCTGGGTGTAGAAAATCATCTTATCTGGACAGGCATCGGTGTAGAGTTTCTAGTGGAGACAAAGGTGGAAGGTAGATGTGGCGTGGGACATATCAGGACAGAAGCTGGCTGGGCCTGACCAGGGTTTGGTCAATGCCAAGTTGTGTGTTTTTTTTTAAATATATATATGTGTGTATATATATATATATATATATATATATATATATATATATATATATATTATTGATTTTTTACAGAGAGGAAGGGAGATGGATAGTTAGAAACATCAATGAGAGAGAGAGAGACATGATCAGCTACCTCCTGCATGCCCCCTACTGAGGATGTGCCCACAACCAAGATACATGCCCTTGACTGGAAGCGAACCTGAGACCCTTGAGTCCGCAGGCTGACACTCTATCCACTGAGCCAAACCGGTTTCGGCAAGTTGTGTTTCTCAGTCTCCCATTCTTCCCACTCCCGGCCACCGTGGGCCTGCCATCTTCCTGGGCCGGTTAGAAGTTCCCATTAGTGACTGGACAGGTTCACTTGGCATCTGCCTCCAGCCAGCCAGAGCAGTGCCCCTGTGGGTGCTTCCTCGTCCAGAGTGATAAATAAGATGCAAATATCTCCTAATACATGACCCTGGCACAACCAGAGGGGATATGAGTGTTGGTGGCTCAGAGCTGCACCATTTTGCTTAGAGCTTCAGAGTCAGAGTTAAAGTACACTTCAAGCCTCTCCAGCATAAGGTGAGTAAAGTGAATTCCCTTCAGATTGGAAAGAAAGGAAGGCAGGAAGAAAGAAAGAAAGAAAGAAAGAGAGGGGGGGGGGAGAAAGAAAGAGAGAGCGAGAGAGAGAGAAATGAAGAAAGAAAGAAAGAAAGAAAGAAAGAAAGGAAGGAAGGAAGGAAGGAAGGAAGGAAGGAAGGAAGGAAGGAAGGAAGGAAGAAAGGAAGGAAGGAAGGAAGAAACTAGTGAACACATCGCTGCTGTTAATGATGTGATTTCACAAAGCAAAGAACACAAGAAAGTTTTTCTTGTGCTCTACTGCTGACCAGTACTTTTTCATAATCAGATGAATACATTTATTTCCTGAAAATATTTATGTTTTACATGGTTTGGAAAGAAAAGTGGCGTTTTTAGTGAATAAAGTGCAATGTTTTAGTTTTGTAGATTTCTTTTGATATCATTTTAAGTGCTTTCTTCTCAGACATATTGAAAAGGAAATCCATGGCCTTTGTGTTAAAGATCTGATCATGATCAGAGTCTGTAGGTGTTATGTAAAATGATGTCAGAGTCTCACGGTACTTTGGATAATTTGGTCAAACAACGGGTCACTTTAATGGAGAGAGATTTCAGTTGATCAATTACTTCAGATATGGTGAGCTGGGTGGAGTTCAATTTTTTAAAAGGTTGATTCTCTACAATTCAATTCAACAAATGCCTATAGAATGCTCAAGAAATATGAATATTTTAAAATATTATTTGTATGGATTTCAGTGAGGAAGAGAGAGGGAGAGGGAGAGACAGAAACATCAGTGATGAGAATCACTAATCAGTGCCACCTCCAACCTGGGCATGTGCCCTGACCGGGAATCGAACCATAACCTGCTGTTCCATAGGTTGACAGTCACTGAGCCATGACTGGGCCAGGAATAAGGAGAATTTTGATGAGGTGGTCTGAAGGAGAGTATGGAGATGGTGAATGTGTGATCTAGAGTAAGATGAGTAAAATGCATAAAATGCTATAAAAATTAAGCATATTTATAAAAGTGAATGCCATAGCAGTAGGGAAAATATGCAGGTGTGTGTTTAATTAAGATCCTACTTATTTTTCCTCTATAAACTTAAATCTAACTTTAAAAATGGTATCATTTATATTACATTTGAATGAAAAGAGTGGAATACAGATTAGGAACGTAAAAGAGGACTTAGCTAGATGATGCAAATACTCCTTTTAATTATTTTCTTCAGGACGACAGCATGGACACCAAATCCATTCTGGAAGAACTTCTTCTCAAAAGGTCACAGCAAAAGAAGAAAATGTCACCGAATAACTACAAAGAGCGGCTTTTTGTTTTGACCAAGACAAACCTCTCCTACTATGAATATGACAAAATGGTGAGATCCTACTGATTCCATTGCTGTTATACCATTTATTTTCCATAAGGCTCCACAACGGGCTTAATTATAATGAAACAGTATCAGGTTTCTTAGCTTACACAGCAGAGATCAACTGTCACTCAGTTATCACATTTGTCTTTTCTGAACCAAGGTGTAATTAATTCAAGAAAAAAGGATTTTAAAACATGGGCTAACTTTTGGGGGTAAGAGATCAAGCAAAGGACTTGTATGCATGCATATAAGTCTAACCAATGGGCACCGACACCAGGGGGTGAGGGCATGAGTGGGGGTTGGGGGGCAATGGAGGGATAAGGACACATATGTCACTCCTTAATCAATAAGGAAAAAAAAGAAGTCATGGAGAGACAGAGAAGCCTTTTAAGGGCGAACAATCTTTTGTTTTCTGTAAAACACACACACACACACACACACACACACACACAAAAAAAAAAAAAAAACATTGGCCAACTTTATAAAGACAAATTGCCAATCACTTTAGAACAGTGTTTCTCAGCTGCGGGTGATTTTGCCCTCCGGGGGACATTGAGCAATGGTTGGGGACATTTTTGGTTGCCATAATTGGAGGGAATCGTGTGCTGCTGACTTCTCCTGGGTAGAGCCAGGGATGCTGCTAAAACATTTCATAATGCACCGGGCAGCCGCCACCCCAAAGAATTATCTGGCCTCAAATAGCGCTGCAGGTGAAAGATCCTACGTAACACAATGCTGGAAATCAGGCTCTTTCCATAAAGCAGAGAAGCTGAAATACCGCCATCAAATTCAAACAAGAGGAAGATGCTTTGTGGAGTTAAATTTTTAAAAATTTTTTTATTGATGTGTTACATGTGTACACATCTTCCCATTGCCCCCCCTCCCAGGCATACCCCAACCCCCCAGTGTCTTGTGTCCATTGGTTATGCTTATCTGCATGCAGACAAGTCCTTTGGTTGAAAGAACTTCTTCACTGATACTATTCTCCAATCAGTATAGATACTGATTCTATTGCTCCAAGGGAAATAGAAGCTAAAGAACAAATAAACAAATGGGACTACATCAAAATAAAAAGCTTTGGCACAGCCAAAGAAACCATCACCAAAACAACAAGAAAGCCCACTGCATGGGAGAGCATATTTGCCAATGTGATCACTGATAAAGGTTTAATCTCCAACATCTACAGCCAACTGATACAACTTAATAAAAGGAAGATAAATGATCCAATAAATTTTTATTATTGTATTTATCTATATATAATTTATATTTTATCTTATATTTATTCATCCTGTCTGTGGAAAGTATTACAGAAGTCCCTCTCTTCCCGCACTGACCTCTTCCAGCCTGCTCCCAACCCCCTCTCCAGGTCCCCATCCCCCCAGGTCTGTGTCCACTGCTTACGCACAGATGCGTATAAGTTTGTTGACTGATCTCTTGCCACCCACCCTTCCTGAGTAGGTGAACCACATGGTACAGTAGGTGATTTGAAACGTGTTTCAAGATTATCAAACACAAGTAGGAAGTGCTGCTTAAAGACTCGCTTGGGGAGGCACATATGAGTCTGTGTCCGTACTGGAAAATATGTTCCGCTGCCATTGGATTGTGTCTATGAAAGAATCATTCTAATGAGTTTCACAGGCCCACCCATCCCCCAATCTTCCTTCCAAGCATGAGCTTAATGTACGCTTCTCTCTGGGCACCGCTGTGTATCACATGAGGCATCTGATATATTTCCGAACCCAGAAAAGAGGTAGCAGGAAAGGATCCATTGACATCAAGAACATCAGATGTGTGGAGAAAGTCAATCTGGAGGAGCAGACCCCTGTGGAGAGACAGTACCCCTTTCAGGTAAGGGGCGGGGCAGCATTCTCTTGGAGGGAGGTCTCTTCTCTTCATATTTTCTATTATGAACTGCGGACAGCGGGATAAATACAGATAAATACATATGTGGCAGAATGATTCACTAGGACAATGACAAGACTTAGAACACTTCTAGAGAGCAGCTGGCCGTGGGCCTTGGGGAGTGGCTTGCATTAAGTCAAGCCCCACTTTTGTTACATCGTGAATAGTTATCTTTCTGATGTAAAAAAAGATGGAGTACCCTTCCGTTGTCCAGACTACCCAGTTCTAGTATGAAAGAACTGTGGCCAAAAATGAGATAAAGTCACCTGATGTCTGAACAATTTGTATTTCCTGCTTTGAAAAAGATCATTATAAAATGGGGGGAAACGGGGGGAGCATGTGTCATGGAAGATGCTTCAAAATTGTATCGCAGGGGTACAAAGTGCTTAAAGGACACAGGCTTTGGAGCCCGACAGGGATCCTAGCCACTGCGTATGCTTGTGTAACCATGGACACCATCCTGTTTATCTCTGAGTTTACTTGTCACTTGAAAAATGGGCATAATCATCTTTTTTCACAAATTTGAAATAGGATTAAAATATTAGAGCCCCTAGGAAAGATCTTCCAAACCAGTAGGTGTTTAACAAGCCGTCTGTGCTATTTCCCCCACACAAGTGAATAAACTAGAGAAGGATCTGGGAGACATTGGAACCCTCAAACATTTAAAGGAGCGTCTTCAGGAATAGAAAAATGGCGCACTGAACATGGTTAGAGCGGGACATGACTCAGAGAGTTAAGTTCCAGGGAGACATGTTTTTACTCTAAGTGTAAACTATAAAATGATGAGACTATATGAAAATTGGTGGGGATGGCATAGCAGAAATGAAGGACCTTCTATCCCTGAAAGTATTTTTCCAACTCGCTGTAAAGGGAGTCGTGTACTGGGTAGGTGGGTAGACCAGAACACTGAAACACCTGTTCTATCTATCTAACATTTTATAATTTTTTTTTAATTCTCTGCTGTGATTTTCCAAAGTGTAGAGGTGTCTGGGATAAACCACTTTGCAGGGTGGAGGATAAAAATAACTAGATTTTTTTTCTCTCCCTAATTCCAGAGCTAATGGTTGTTAAATAAGCAAACTCAAGGTCTCTTTCTAATAACGGAAAATTGGCAGTTGCACTGTGATGCAGTGATAGCTAAACACACGAAATCTGTTCCTTTCCAGATCGTCTATAAAGATGGGCTTCTCTACGTCTACGCGTCCAATGAAGAGAGCCGGAGTCAGTGGTTGAAAGCATTGCAGAATGGTAATTGCACACAGTCATTAAGGGGGGTCATCGGTTGAGTTCTGTTGACTTTGAGGGTTGCTGGGAGAAACACGTGACAGGAAAAGGACTCAATGCCAAGACAGAATCTCCTGGTTTTCCTACCGACCTCAGAGACTAGACCGTACTGGTCCTCATTTTGCGTTCTCACTGTTACAGAGAGGAAGCTGGGGTATCAGATCCCCTCTGGCCCCTGCCCTGCCCTGTCCATTCTGGAGGAAGCCAGCCACCTGCTCCCCACCCACCTGGCTGGCCTTTCCAGGGCACAGTCTAGTGTAGGTCCTTTTGGGGTGGGGCCGGGTCCTATAGTTACTGTACTTTGGATGTTTACATAAAGTCATAGCTAACACCTACTAAGCACTTAGCATTTGCCAGCTACTATATCAAGTACAGTGGTACCTCGTGATACGAGTTTAATTTGTTCCGTAACCTCGAGGCATGGGAAACTATGAGACGCTCAAGTCGTGGTAAACTGGTGGGTCGTGTGCAGCCGGCCGATCCGCGCGATGACTCCTATCTCAAATGCTGCTCGTATTTCAAAGCAAAAATCACTCGTATCTCAAAAATCTCGTATGTTAGGGCACTCGTATCTTGAGGTACCACTGTACTAGGAAACATTGTTTTAGGTAACCCCCTTGACAACTCTGTGAAACTGGGTTATACTAGTCTCCATTTTCTCAGCTAAGTCAAGGTAAAGAGACATGGCCAACGTCATATACTTAGCAATGGAGAACTCATAATTCAATTGTCCAAATCCAACTTCTAAATATATATATATATATATATATATATATATATATATATATATATATATATATTATTTTTTACAGAGAGAGAGAGAGAGAGAGAGAGAGAGAGAGAGAGAGAGAGAAAGGCAAATGTGGCAAATGGTCAAAAATTGAATCTGGGTAAAGGATATATGGACATTCATTGTACTATCCTTGCTACTTTTCTGTATGTTTGAAACGTTTCAAAATAAAAAGTGGGGGGGGGGTGTATATGCTTATTACAACCTTTTATTCCTTTTTCCTAACACCTAGTCCTACCTTCCAGCCTCTTTCTGCTACAAGAGCACAACATGCAGGTATTAAAACAAGCTGACTTCCTTTATGGATGTATTTCTAAAACCCAAAGCAAGCTGGCCTTGTATCAATGTGCATTTTCTACTCGTTTTTATATTTTTAAAGACTGATATGGTTATTGTGTTGTTCTTACTATATACACAGTTAGATTTTTCTTGGGGCTTTCTAACCTCTAAGTGAAAGACATCCTTGGGGAGCCATTTGCTGTGACCCGGTAGCTGGCAAAAGCGCTGCTTTCATTGTTCCCCGATAACAGCACTTGCTGATGTTTTCTTCCTGCTGCCCCCCAGAGATAAGGGGCAACCCCCACCTGCTCATCAAGTACCACAGCGGCTTCTTCGCGGACGGCAAGTTCCGGTGCTGCCAGCAGAGCTGCAAAGCCGCCCCGGGATGCACCCTCTGGGACGCATGTAAGGAGACCCCGCCGCTGGGGGGGCCCCGGGGAGACGGTGCCCCGTTAGGCGAACCCGCCACCAGCCTGCGCGGCCCGCCAGCGCAGGAAAACAAGGTGTGGCGGGTCCGTCAGCATCAGGAAATCTCAGCCTCG
Organism: Lasiurus borealis; assembly: GCA_004026805.1. Classification (NCBI taxonomy): domain Eukaryota; kingdom Metazoa; phylum Chordata; class Mammalia; order Chiroptera; family Vespertilionidae; genus Lasiurus; species Lasiurus borealis. The sequence continues at coordinate 10,594 of PVJN01018980.1, forward strand.
CAGACGCGATCTGGAAAATGAAGTCTAATTCTCGGGTCGACTGAGTCACGTTTATGAAAATAATGACCATATTAACGTCTGTCGTTCTCTTACTCCAGGAGAAATGTTTTTCCTATGTGAATCCTAAATCAAGCAAGGAGCCGGTTATTTCCTCCTATAATTCTTTTTGGGTGAAGATACAATCCAAATAGGTAGAATATGGTGAATATATCACCGTGGTTCATAAATGAAATCATAAACTGAAAAAAAAACACATTATTTTTAAAAATATGGCAGTGGATAAAATTTAAGTAAAACCTTTTTAAAAATTATATTTTATTGATTTTCCACACAGAGGAAGGGAGAGGGATAGAGAGTTAGAAACATCGATGAGAGGGACATTGATCAGCCGCCTCCTGCACGCCCCCCACTAGGGATGTGCCCGCAACCAAGGTACACGTCCTTGACCAGAATCGAACCTGGGACCTTTCAGCCCACAGGCTGATGCTCTATCCACTGAGCCCAACCGGTTTCTGCAAATTTAAGTAAAACTTTTAATCGCCACATATAACAAAATGATGGGTGGCCAAGTTTTAATAGATATTTTCCAAGTGGTTTGCCATCCTCTTCTACATGTTGGTTGATTTCTTAGTAACATCAGAAGAGGTAGTAAAGGGTTCTATTCCCAGAGAAATCTACCCGGGCTTTCTCTGGGGCCAGAAAAGAAAGCCCGTGGAGTGGTTTTGAAGGGATAATGGAGGGAGAGAATTATGTTATTTTCTTCTTTTGCCCTTGAGTCTCATTCCGTCACCAGGATGCTTACATGAGACAGTTATTATATATTTTAGTTGACCATTGTTTAATGACATGAAGTTGTCAATAAATAGCAACGGGTTCAGCAGCCTGCACAAAATGTGCTTAGATTATAATGACTTGAAAGAATTGAATGGGATCAACTGTGTGATAAAACTTCATACACTGTCACCCACACAGACGTATGGAATGTTATCCACATTCACTTCATAACAGTATCGACACCTGTCAATGATGTTCATGTTACTGCTGGTCATTGTACAACAAAATCAATGAAGAAATATGCATTGTGTTTTCCGTTCCAGTTCGATTGCACAATGAATATTTATTCATCTTCATGGGATCACACTGCCCTTTATACTCTTGAATTATAGTGATTTAATGAACTATTCAGAATTTACTGTGTGTGGATTTTCCCTCTACTATGAGAGACTAAAGAATGTCTCCTTACAGCGTTAATCATTTCCCCCAATTATTCTGTCCATGGTCTGATATCATTACCGGATGGGATGGATTTCAATTATGACCTTGCCCTAACGCCCAGGGGAAGATCAAGAGGAAGGAGAGAGAGAGAGAGCATTGCCTTTGGATTATCTTCCTGGGCTCCAGCTGGATGCCACCTGCCACGTGTTCTAGGTGCCACAGGCTCTTTCCCAGCCTCTGAGGAAACTACAGAATATAGACATATTCTGTCTCACAAGCAGCTATAATATTGTCTATCTGCCCAAGCATAATTCACTCTCTGTACTCCTTTTCTGAGTTATAGGAAAGCCCCATAGGCATAGAAAGGAAGCAATTGGGGTGTCTTTGCTTCCTTCTGTCTCCGGGATGCCTTGGCCCACCCTCTTTTCAGGGTACGTGTCCCAGGAAAAAGTTGACTATACACCCCACTTTGTCTGGGACAGTCTCATTCTGCAGCTGATGAGCTGGTATAATTACATTAAAAACCTACCTATCACGGTCAGGAATGTCCCAGTTTGGTCAATGAACCACATGGCCACATGAAGGTATATAATGGTTTCACACTCACCGCCTGGATATCTATCTATGTGTGTGGGTAGAAAGAGAAACCAACAATTATCATGAGAACAGAAAAAAATGACTAAAACAGGTTTGTTCATCTACAAATCAGCTATTTATAAGCCATCTTGCGTGAGTCAGTTAAATATGAATCAGACGTGAATTCTGCATCCTAGGGTCATAGGTCCTTCCTAAGCAATTAGATACATGATACTCAAATACAAGGTGGAAATTTAGTATAAATAAATAGTTTTTAGGATTTAGGGAAACTTGACTCTTTTATCTGTTTTGGGAGGATATTGATAATGGTAGAGAAGTGATGTTTTATTTGGTTGTTATACAGGAAAACAACATTAACTCAAGATTTTGTGTCGAAATTTATATAATCTCCAGTATTTCTTACATAAGCTAGTTCTTTTGAATCATAACATTAGATGTTTTGCTTTGTTTTTATTTAAAGTTACTTCTGATATTACTTGGTTCTATTTTTTTAGATGCTGATCTGCACATTGCAACAAAGGAAGAGAAACTAAGAGTTCCCACCTTCCCGGACAGAATGGTAAGTGAACATTTAATTCCTCCCACGATCAGGATACAGTAAATAAATCAAGAGTTGCCAGATTCAAGACTAGAAAATATGGCCTTCTTTCAAACTGTCCACAAAGAGAGAGAAACTGAGCCATCATCAATACCAATGGCAACATCAAATAATAAATTCAAATACAGAACCATTTACCATTTTTATTTTTATATTTAATAACAGGGCCTTTTTCTAACCTGTAAGCACATAAATAGTCACTAAAACGATGTATGTGGGAGACAGAATCACATATAACAGGCAGCCGTTACTAGCTATCATTCCTGAACTCCCACTAGCATGGCCGAGACTGCCTCATGCAATTCTGGTGAAGGAATGAGACCACATAAAAAACTAGCAGAAAACAACATAATTCTCTCCATTTTCCTTTCAGAGCCACGCAGTGGGTTTTCTTCTAGTCACCACTGCCTCTAGTCTAGAGGCAAGGAATTCTTTGGGAAACGAGTTGAAAATTATCAGTCAGGCAAATTAGCCACCGAGGTCTGTTTTGATTCTAAGCTGCCCTAGGGATCAGGGATCAGAGAGAGTATTGTGAGATGTTTTCCTTTGTTTTATCAGAGTGTTCAGTGAGGACTGACGGAGCTGAGGAAAATTCACATTTGCTTTCTAGCTGTTCTGTTTAGATTTCTATTAAGGAACTTTCCACTGCATTTATCTTTGAAGATCACCACCCTGAGCTCATAAACTGCAGTTTCCTGCATAACTAAAATTTCCCGAATGTTACGCCCTGGGAAAAAGTGAAATACAGTGTGAAATAAAAAAATTAAAATTAAAATTCAGGGTATATGTGTAAAATGTAAATTTTTAATGAAGTATAACATGCAATGTAAAAAGCACACAAGTCCTAAATCTGTTCAGTTTGATAAAGTTTTATAAACTGAACACATCTCTGTAACCCACATTCACATGAAGAACAGAACATCACAGGACCCTAGGGTTACCCTCACGCTTCCTTCCGGTTACTACATTCCGCCAACAGTCACCACTAGCCTGGTGTATGGCATTCTAGATGATTTGCCTGCTTGAACCTTTATGTAAGTGAAATCATATATTCATTTGTTGTCTGCCTTTGGTTCAGTTTATGAGATTTTCTCACTTTTGATTATGTGGTTATAATTTATTCTCATTGCCACAGAGAATTCCAGTGTGTGAATATGCCACTGTGTTAGTTTATTTTTGTTGTTGTTAATCCTCACCTGAGGATATTTTCCCCATTGCTTTTCCAAGAGAGAGTGGGAAGGAGGGAACATTATTTAGCTTAAACAACCACAGTATCTTTAATATTTTATCCAGATAAAATGTAGGTAGTTTCCACTTTTATCTAACTTAAATAATTCTACGATAAGCATTCCTTTCCATGTCTTTTGATTTTCTTGTTGGGAATGTATATAGACTTTCTAGATCATAAGACGTGTGCATGTCCAGCTTTAGCAGATTCTGTAAACAGCTTTTCAATATGGTTCTACCACTGCAAACTCCAACCAGCGAAGTTGACAGTTTCTGTTATATTCCTTCCTTCATTCCTCTTTTTTCTTTCACTCTCACTCTATTTTTCTCTTTTGCTTTCTCTTTTCCCCTTCCCTCCCCCTTCCTTCCTCTCTCCCTCCTTCCTGCCCTCCTTCACTCTGAACTTCCTTCCTTTTTTAATTTGAAATCTGATATACCTTGGTGGTACATGAGTCTGTGAGTGTGCTTCACTGTGATCTACTAATATGTATTCTCCTCCGAAGCTGAAGATTCCTCGAGCAGTTCCAGTTTTCAAAATGGAGGAGCCATCTTCGAGTACCACTGTAGCGCAGTATGACAGCGACTCAAAGAGAAGCCACGACTCCCAGCCAAGCGTCACTATGCGGTATGTTCCCAGGGAAGGTTGACTGAAAAGGTAAACCTCAGCTCTTGGCCTGGTTGCCCAGCGGGTAGAACAAATGTTATGCCACTGCCTTGGACCTCAGTCTCAAAGGACAGCACAGGCCTTAGCTGGGATAGGGTTGACCTGTTACAAGATGTTCAGTTTGAGCCAGAAACAGTGGCCCACTGCGACTATGAGCAGCACAATATTTCCATTTGGTCTATGCAGTCTAATGAGCTAAGCAATACTTGAGCATTTTATTCCATCTTCTTCCTTTCCCCTTCCCTCCTAATAACCCCACATTCCAGAACTCAAAATATTTAAATTACAGTGGTACCTCGAGATACGAGTGCCTTAACATACGAGATTTTTGAGATATGAGCCATTGAGCGAGCGATTTTTGCTTTGAAATATGAGCAACATTTGAGATAGGAGTAATCACGCGAATCAGCCGGCTGCACAAGGCCCATCAGTTTACCTCGACTCGAGCGTCTCATAGTTTCCCACGCCTCAAGGTTACGGAACGAATTAAACTCGTATCTCGAGGTACTACTGTATTTAAATTATGTCCTTTATTGGAAGAGAGTTTTGAGTGGGCTGACTTGTAAAGTGCTTGGGCATCACTGGCCAAAGGACAAGTAGAATTTCAAGCTTAACCTCCTGAGAATGTGATTAGTCTCATGTGTTTTTTTTTAAAAAAATCTTTATTGTTCAGATTATTACAGGTGTTCCTCTTTTTCCCCCCATAGCTCCCCTCCACCCGGTTCCCACCCCACTCTCTGCCCTTACCTCCCAATTGTCCTCGTCCATAGGTGTAAGATTTTTGTCCAATCTCTTCCCACACCCCACACACCCCGTTCCCCTTGAGAATTGTCAGTCCACTCCTTTTCCATGCTCCTGATTCTATTATATTCATTAGTTTATTCTGTTCTTCAGATTTTTTATTCACTTGATTTTTAGATTCACTTGTTGATAAATATGTATTTGTTGTCACTTTGTTGTTCATAATTTTTATCTTTACCTTTTTCTTCCTCTTCTTAGAGAATACCCTTCAGCATTTAATACTAGTCATGATTCTCAACTCATATAAGTACGTCTGACTTCCTGTCATTCATACTATCTTAGCCTGAGCTGCTTTTTGCTCCTTATTTTTCTGAGTAGTAAAATAATCCGTGCTCTAATTAAAGCATTGAAACATTGTAGATGCTCCAATGTATATTCCCCTAAAATGTTTTCGATGCATGTTGCCATATAGATATAGAATTAAAAAATCAGGTTCTTACCATAAAGTTGTCTTTGCCTCTTGCTCTATTTCCCTAACATCTTAGATATTTTCCCATTTGCATACATGGAGATACACTTCATTTTTTATTTAAAAAATGTAATTGTGGTAACAGTGAAGATTTTGCATGCAGCAACCAAAGAGAAAAAAATGTGAAAAAAAATTTACCACTTTAGGGATTATTAAGTGTACAGTACATTAGTGTTGCTTTGCAACCTACCTCCCTATTTTGAATGCCTATATAGCAATCTGTTATATGGACAAACTTTTTAATGAAAAAATTTTAGTTGACAATTTTAGCTGTACTTTGAGCATTTTTAAATATGGATTTTCTTTGGAATGATGGAGTGGAAAAGCTATGCTAGCGAGCAGGGATGTCTGGGAAGGCGGAGCGGAAGGCACTCCTGGAAACGGAGTCAGAGGAGCACTTCCTTGTTAAGAAAACTTGTCGGTTAGGAAGTGTGAGCTTTGAATAAGAGCCTGGGCTGTGAAGGCAAACAGGAAGTAGGTGTCACATTCCAAGTAAAACAGACTTTGAACTTGGAGAAGTCCTCCTGTTCGCTCAACACCCAAACTGAAAGACAAAGGAAGGGACGACAGAGGATGATAAGAATGCTGCCAAGCCATCTGTGTCCACGTGGAGTTAAACACTCAGTATTTTCAAGACTTTTCATTCCAATAACAACAGCAAAGAAAACAAATAACCTATTTGAAACATGGATGTGATATAATGCTTGCATATAACTGTAAGCAAAGCAGGGCAAAACCAGTAAAGATGATTTATTAATCCAATTTTGCTATTGTTTGGGGCTATGATGAGGCGTTATTAATAATTTGCTTTTGTCTATGAATATTGTCAAACTACTGCTTTTTTATATTTTATTGATTTTCTGCAGAGAGGAAGGGAGAAGGATAGAGAGCTAGAAACATCGATGAGAGAGAGACATCAATCAGCTGCCTCTTGCACGCCCCCTATGGGGATGTGCCCGCAACCAAGATACATGCCCTTGACCGGAATCGAACCTGGGACCTTTCAGTCCGCAGACCGACGCTCTATCCACTGAGCCAAACCGGTTTCGGCCAAACTACTGCTTTTTATTGGAGACCCTGCAAGGACAGAAATGTGAAAATGACTCCTTAGCTTAAATTTCCAAAGCAAGTGAAACACCTGAGTAACCATGTTTAATAACGCTAAAACACAGCTAACAAAATTAATCTTGTCATTTAACATGTAGAAATAAATATGAATTCATGAAACGTATCTCCTTTCTTATAGCAGTGAAGATTTTGCATGCAGCAACCAAAGAGAAAAGAATGTGAATCACAGCTCTTCAAAGATGTCATGGTATGTCAAATTCAGACGGTCCTTTACATGGGGATCTGCTTTCGTTTGCAAGAAAACGAACCAAATTTGCAAGCGTTTTGCAACGAGGCTTTACATTGAAAGTAACCCCCCCAAATCTATGGAGTTTGCTTCTCTGAACCCTGAAATGGGTCTGAATTGGTAACTTGTGGGTCACCATTACCCTCACTCTGATTTTTCCCTTCCATCATTGGTGATGCACACATTACCCTCACTCTGATTTTTCCCTTCCATCATTGGCGATGCACACTCATGTTAACATGAACATTCATATGGCTCAGGCATGTCCAGCAGGAAGAAAAACAACCTTGAGTTGAATAATGCTTCTCTAAGAATGTTCTATACACAACCTGAGATTTCTTTTTTTTTTTTAATTTATTTATTTTCTTTTTTTTTTCCTTTTTTTTTTCCCTGAGATTTTTTTAACTTTATCCGACAGCTGTCCCTGAAGGCATCTTCATCTATCTCATGAGCCCACTTTTCTGAAAGGCTCAATGAAGTCTACATTCCTGGGCACTTCTTACCAAACTGCCATTTCCTCATTAAACTGAGCATAAACTCAGGTTTTTTTAAATACATTTTATTGATTTTCACAGAGAGGAAGGACGAAGAATAGAGAGTTAGAAACATCGATGAGAGAGAGACATCGATCAGCTGCCTCCTGCACGCCCCCCACTGGGGATGTGCCCGCCACCAAGGTACATGCCCTTGACCGGAATCAAACCTGGGACCCTTCAGTCTGCAGGCTGACGCTCTATCCACTGAGCCAAACCGGCTTCGGCATAAACTCAGTTTTTGAGTCACTCTTCATTGTGCGGATACCTCCCCAAGTGCAAAAAGGGACGCTTAATCGTCTGCATTTCATGTATATGGAGGAAAGCAGGGTGGGATTTGATATTGTACCGCTAGATACTCGGATTATTTCTTGGTGTTTTTTTTTAATTAATTTTGATTCCTCTCCTCTTAAGGGGATTCACCGAGTCAAGTTCATCTGAAGAAGAGGAAAACCTGGATGACTATGAGTGAGTTTTGACATTTCTCTGGGTACCTCTAACACTAGACAGAGATGTTCCTATTGTATTTCAGAGAGCACCTAGGACAGTGGTCGGCAAACTGCGGCTCTCGAGCCACTTGCGGCTCTTTGGCCCCTTGCGTGTGGCTCTTCTACAAAACACCACATGCAGGCGCACACATACAGTGCGATTGAAACTCCGTGGCCCATGCGCAGAAGTCGGTTTTCAGCTCTCAAAAGAAATGCCAATCGTTGTAGTATTGATATTTGGCTCTGTTGACTTAGGAGTTTGCCGACCACTGACCTAGATGGAGGCCGAAGCTTCTTAAATGCCAGCCCGCTTAAAATTAAAGAGAGGCAGGCCCCACCCAGAATCATAATTGGGGGGTGGAGATTCAGGAATGTACATCTCTGAAAAGTTCCTCAGGTGATTCTCTGGAGCAGCCAGGTTTGGAAATCGCTGATCTAGGCCAATGTCTCCATTTACAGTTAGACAGCTAGATGACAAACTACGCAGTGAAACATTACCAGCTGTTTAATATTGAATTCTTTCCTCTTGCAGCTGGTTTGCAGGGAACATCTCCAGATCACAAGCTGAACAGCTACTGAGACAAAAGGTAAATGATCGGGTCTTTACAGCGGCACCTAAGCATGGCTTTCTATTGTTGGATAACGCACCTCTGAGAGAAGCCTTAGTGCTGATTAGGCGTCACATGATCACAGTGTTGGGTGTCCAGCCTAGAGGTTACCATGCCCTTCACATACAGCCATTCCCCTCTTCCCATGATATATTTCTGTGTAATAAACCACGTCAAGATGTGATGGATGGAAACAACACCATTTATGATTGCTCACAATTCTGTGATTTAGCCGGGTCAGTAGTTTTTATGCAGGTTTGGTACAGAGTCTCTCATGTGGAGGCAGTCATGGGGGTGGGGTATCTGAGGCAATCAACCTGGATGCCCTACAGTTCAGCGCAGGCACTATCAAGTCTCTGTTTCTTTCACGTTTGCTAAGGTCCCATTGGCCAAAACAAGTCACATGGCCCGGATCCAGAGTCAGTGTGGGAGGGGAACTTCACTAACTTGGTATTTTTTTAAATATATTTTATTGATTTTCCACAAAGAGAAAGGGAGAGAGATAGAGTTTGAAATATCGATCAGCTGCCTCCTGAACAACCCCTACTGGGGATGCGCCCACAACCAAGGTATGTGCCCTTGACCAGAATCTAACCTGGGACCCTTCGGTCTGCAGGCTGACACTCCATCCACTGAGCCAAACCGGCTTCGGCCTAACTTGGTATTTTGACCCATTCTTAGTTTTTTATCTACTCTTTCTGAATGTAGATTTGTTTAGAATTAACACAAGTCCTTAAGAAAACAAGTTGAGCATAGAACTGACAGATTTGTTCTCCACCTTTGGTTTTCTGAAACTTTCAAGAGTATGATATATGATGACATATGCATTTAAATTTTACTTCTGAAAGATGAAAACATTAGGCTTACATAAATAATTACAGAGAAAATTATCAAAGTTAACCGGTAAGAAAGAGTTGAAGCACACAGGGCAGATCTGGAAAGAAACTGAGAAAAGAAAGAAGCTACAGTGTGGGTCCCCATCTGCACCCACTGTTGAGTAATCTGTGTCATCACTGAGATTTAAATGAGTCTCTGAGAAGGACCTCTTACATTTGCAACAGCAGGGAGGGGCCTGGAGAGCATCACGCTAAGCGAAATAAGCCAGTCAGAGAAAGATAAATATCACATGACCTCACTCATTTGTGGAATATAATGAACAATATAAACTGATGAACATACTAAAGTGATGAACAAAATAGATCCAGAGACTTAGAAACATGGAACAGACTGGTGAATTTCAGAGGGAATGTGGGGGTGGGGAGGTAGAGATGGGGAGAGATTACCCAGGGAATTTATATGTATATATGTGTAGCCCAGGGACACAGATAATAAGGTGATGAAGGTGTGGGAAGGGTGAGTGTGGGGAGGAGAGGGTCAATGAGGGAAAAAGAAGCAAACAGGACATCTGTAATACTTGCACCAATCAAAAAATACTTTTTAAAAAAGAAAGAGACAAAATAAAAAAACAAAGGGAATCTAAAAGATCCTAGTTTCTTACTGCCTACCAGAAAAAAAAAAAACCATTTTCAAGGACAACAAAAACGTTTTCTGTTTCTTTTCCTTTTCCTTCCTTTTCAGGGAAAAGAAGGAGCGTTTATGGTGAGGAATTCCAGCCAGGTGGGAATGTACACAGTGTCTTTATTCAGTAAGGCTGTGGAGTAAGTATGACATGGATTTGCTTTTTTTATTATTTTCTCGTGTATTCTTTGACCGTGCTGGCCATTGAGCCGTCATATTAAAACTCTGGAGTTTTACATCAAAGTATTTATGTTGACTGAGACCGTCCGTGGTGGCCTTTCTCCCTGCTACTTCCAAGAGTCTCTTCTCAGGGAGGCTTTCCTGGCTATCCCGAGTGCCAGCAAAGTGCCCAGTGCACAGCACGTGCCAGGAAATACTTGTTAAAGGAACCCTGGGTCACTCCTCCTGATTCAGTCTCAAGCCGAGAAATAGAAAAATGGCATTGGCGCCTCTGCATTGCTGGACTGAGAAACCTGCTCCAGCGTCTGAAGTTAATAAGTTCTCACAGCGGGTGCAGAGTTAGCAAAAGGTGAATCCGTGTAGCTGTGTTCCCCAGAATGTCTCTTTCTAGGGTGCTGGCCTCTCCGTGTGGTTATGAGTTCTCATTTGAAGCCACTCCTCGGGTTCCAAATCCCGCCTCTACCAGTTATAACGCTTTCTGGCATTGAGCACGTTTCCTCAACTCCGTGCCTCAACTTCCCTCTCTGACCATGAAACATAATAATGCTTACTATGTTCCATGGATAAAAATAATTGTGTATCAGAGCAGAACAGTGCCTGGCATATAGTAACCACTCCGTACACTAAGAACAATGCTATTATTGTTGTTGGGAAAGAGTAATTTTACCTGCTCTACCATCTCCATCCCCACACCCAGGCAGAGAAGGCCTGCACAGTCATCTCATGCAAATCAGGTACCACTTCAGTTTCCCAAGCCACTTTCCCATTGGCTGTTCACTCTTTTTCCTTCTAATCATATTGTGAAGCAAATAGGAAAGCTGTTTTCATTGGCACCATTTTGCAGATGAGAGGATTGAGGTTCAGAGAGAGCTTACGGAGACTCATTCGCAAGATTAATAAATGTCAACTTCAAGCTGTGCCTTTAACAGCCCCAAGTTCATGTTCCTTCAACCACACTTGTTTCTACACTGAAACTCCCAATGTTCTGAGATGATAACATGGACAAAACTTGATTAGAAACATTTGAGCACAATTCTTTTCTGTGTGCACAATCCTCTGTCAGTGGTTGGACTGAATGACCCTCTGCCTTGGTGCCTTGTCTATGTGTCTGGCCCTGTGGTATATATATATGTATTTTTTGTAATAATTAAGTGATAAAAAGGTTATTTTATTTGTAGAGGCTTTTTACAGAATGTCTATCTCCAATTTGAGAGAACAGGATGTATTTTAAGCAGACATCTGGAATTTTCCACTGCCAGAATTCCCCGACGCATCTCATGTACTAGGTTGCACATCTGGATGCTGGCTGAAGCCAACTCAGTAAGAACTGGTAGAAGACCTGGGTCATTGACTGTCAAAAGCTCTGTGGCCCTCTGGTCCTGCAGTTTTAGCCAAACCTGAAAGCAGAAGTCTTTCTAGTCGAGTTTCTTGACACCAGATTTATCTTTGAAGGTGACCAGGTAGAAAAAATCAGCAAATGGATAAGGACTCAAATGAAAATAATCCAAACCAATGAACACAGAAGCCTTCTTTTACTAAACACCATCAACGGGCTTGAGTGAGTTTCATACTGACGCTAGGAGCTGGTTAGGCATTTGCAACAAGAAAGTACCTTCTCTCCCTTGTATAATTGCAGCTTTAACTAGGCTGGCATTGCAACAAATACAACTTATTAGCAGTGTCCTATGTGCCAACCACAATGCATATTGGTATGTATATAATCTCCCCAGTCTTTCTAACGGACAGATAAGGTAGCCAGCAAGCTGTAGAACTGGACTCAAAGTCCAGTCCTTAACCACTCTGCCATCCTCTCAAATCTAAGACAGATGTATTATTCCTGGCTCGTGGGAGCCCCTTTCCACGTCCCGCGTGGTTCGGGGTTCCCAGTTCAGGGTTCAGGTTCTGGAGGAGGCCGCACGCAAATGAAAAGAGAGACTAGAAAAGTATGACTTTGGTGATACTGGGGGGCCAGGTGGGAGCCTTCCTCTAGTGCAGCGGTTCTCAACCTGTGGGTCGCGACCCCTTTGGGGGTTGAACAACCCTTTCACAGGGGTCACCTAAGACATCCTACATATCAGATAATCACATTATGATTCATTAACAGTAGCACAATGACAGTTATGAAGTAGCAACGGAAATAATTTTATGGTTGGGGGTCACCACAACATGAGGAACTGTGTTAAAGGGTTGCCGCATTAGAAAGGTTGAGAACCACTGCTCTAGTGGAAAGGACTACCCCTTGCTCTGAACCTTTTATTAAGGCTTTGGGATACACCCATGACCTTTAGGCAGGAAATTCCAAGAACAGAAATTAACATGAACCAAACAGGTAGAGGCTGCTTCAGCGAACAATGTTTCAACTAAACAGGGAGTGATTAGCTCTGACCTTTCAGAGCAATGAAGGTTGACCAGTCTTCTGGTCTCCTGTCCATATCTTTCTATCAGCGAGACAATGTTTGGTTTCTGGCACTGGTAGCCTAAATCAGTGAGCCTAATTTACCACTGTCTTCTAAAAGCAGAGCGAGAGAAAAATGTTTCCTGTGCAAATTGTACAAATTTACACCCCCACCCACTCCATCCTGCTCGTTCTACTCCCCCGGAGAGCCTCCTACGCATGCTCCAGGAAAGAATACTCACAGCCTAATCACCATCGCTTCCCACATTTTCATTACAAAGAATTTTTAACAATGATCCTGAAGAATTGCAGAAGACTCCAGCTTTATACTTCCTAAGGGAGGAACAGTCTAGAAAGTTGGGGTTTTATTGTACCTGAATTCTGTAGGTTGAGTTCAGAGAAGAACCCTCTTTCATAATTAGTAATTGTCATGAATACCTCCAGAAAAAATGCCAGCTATCAAGACTGGGAAACCTTCTCTGACCTCCCTCTCCAAAATTTGCAAATGCACCTAATGTAATGCAACGAAGCTTCAAGTGTTTATTGAAAATGTTCTAACTGTCTTTCTTCCTTACTAGTGATAAGAAAGGAACAGTCAAACATTACCACGTGCATACAAACGCTGAGAACAAATTGTACCTGGCAGAAAACTACTGTTTTGATTCCATTCCAAAGCTTATTCACTATCATCAACACAATTCAGCAGGTAATTTATCTCAGTTTGTCTTGTATGGGTCCTTGTTGATAAATATCAGTTTTCTTGGATGCAACTGATCCTCCTAATATTCTCAATTTATATGGAGAACCATGGAAGTAAGAAAAAAAATGTTCTCAAGCTCTATGTCTGCTGTGATTTTTAACCCGTATTTCCTGGAATATGGCATTATATCCTATAATGCCAGAAAATGTGTTAAGTGAGCTGAGTGACTTAAACATAGAGATTGTCTTTATAAAACTATTTGCAGTTTTTTTCTGCCTATAGAAGTTGATTGCAAAATTCAAACATTATAGATATGTCATGTAGGTTCTCTCTCCAGTGATACACAAGTTGGTGTCTGTTCTGAAAGAATTTTTCCTATGCTGGTACTAACATGTATTGTTCGTTATTTATATATGTGTATATCCATACATAGATACATTATATGTTTACTGGGATGAGATCATTCTACACGTGCCACTTTCCAGCTGCTTCTCTATTCAACATGTCTTGAGGTCTTTGCATGCACATATGTATAGCTTACTTTGGTCTATTTAACAGCTGTAGAGAAATCTATTATAGAATTGCTCCATTAAGATATTCACCTAACCCTATATTGATTAACAGTTGGATCATATGCACTATTTCCCCATTACAATTAATATTTCAGTGCAGTCCTGCCACCAGAGCTCAGTGCAACTGTATGAGTGTCTCTGTAGCCAAATTCCCTAGGAAGGTAACCTGTATATATAAAAGGCTAAGTGACGTGACTGTCTCACTGGCTGGGAGGTATGACATGCATTGACCACCAGGGACAGACGCTCAACGCAGGAGCTGCTGAGCTGCGGCCACTTTGCAGCAGTGGTTCTCAGGTGATGCAACCAGAACCAGAGAGGAGGGAGCCCGATTCTGGGGGGCATCACCCGAGAACCACCTTCTTGCAATCCGGGACCCCTCAGGGGATGTCGGAGAGCTGGTTTTGGCCTGATCCCTGCAGGCCAGGCAGAGAGACCCTGCCTGATGGAGGGACCACACTCACTCTGCAGATGCCCTTTGAGCCATAGCACCGCCCCAGTGTGCCTGGCCTGGAGGGGACTGTGGGAAGTTGACTCCAGGGCATGTCCGGCCCGTCTCACCCAGCCCCGCCTCACTGGCCACCTTCTAATTCATTTCCTTTCCATGTGTACGAACCCATGCACCAGGGCACCAGGTTTCTGAGATAATGCCTAAGAACATTTAAAATTTAAAGATTGTCAAATGCTTTTCAGAAATGTACATTCTCACCAACACCAACTGCAACAAGAAAATGTTCATCTTCACCGACACAACTTCACCAAATTTTGGTTGACTGGCAAAACTGTATGGATAAATCCCTCCTAATGAAAGTGTTAACTGACCTAACTGTGGTCAACATTTCACAATACATACATGTACCAAATCATCACATTATACACCTTACAGTTATATATGTTATATGTCAGTAACATCTCAATAAATGTAGAAAGAAGTTAAAAAAAAGAAAAGAAATTCCCTCTAAATGTATTTTCAAGACTAGTGCCACTTAGAGGAATTGCCGACAGTGAGGAACAGTAAGCTGTGAGCTCAGAGTGAAATCCGGCACCTTCCCTAACCTGATTACACGCACATTAAGTGAACTGGCCTCACTCCTCGCTTTAAGTTTGGTTCCTGCTTGAATTTTTCTTTTGTCCCAATTTCATCAGTTGTTTGTTTTAAGCTGTAATGCCTCAAAAGGACCCTCGGCAAGGGATTATATAAACATCCCCAAGTGTGCTGATTCCTCTCCAGAGCAAGCAGAAGCAGCCCCACACAGCACAGTGGTACCTCGAGATACGAGTGCCCTAACATACGAGATTTTTGAGATACGAGCCGTTGAGTGAGCAATTTTTGCTTTGAAAGACGAGCAACATTTGAGATAGGAGTCATCGTGCGGATCGGCCGGCTGCACACGACCCACCAGTTTACCATGACTGGATTCGAGTGTCTCATAGTTTTCCATGTCTCAAGGTTACGGAACAAATTAAACTCATATGTCGAGGTACCACTGTATAAGAAAAGAAACAGTAAAATGTTTATTTAGATTGGTTTTTCAAATCTCATTCCCTTCACTTGACTATTTGTGAGGACACTTTATGATTCACGTAATGTATCAATATAGCAGCAATCATGTATATGCATATTTTGGAGGAGTGCACTCATCTTTTTTTACAATTAAAGGTGTAATGTTTAAAGCATTTGAGGACCACTCATATAAAAAGTAAAGAAATACAGAGAAAGGAAGGAGAGAAAAAGAACACCTGTGACAGTGTCTAGGCCTTGGGAAGCCTCACACAATTAAAGCAACAAACATGTATTTTTGAATGAGTTCTCTCAAGCCACTATAAATATTATGATTATGCTGAAGCCGGTTTGGCTCAGTGGATAGAGCATTGGCCTGTGGACTGAAGGGTCCCGGGTTCGATTCCGGTTGGGGGCATGTACCTTGATTGTGGGCACATCCCCAGTGGGGACGTGCAGGAGGTGGCTGATCGATGTTTCTTTCTCATCAATGTTTCTAGCTCTCTATTCCTCTCCCTTCCTCTCTGTGGAAAATCAATAAAATATATATTTTTAAAAAATAAATAAATACTATGATTATTTTAACCAGCTTTATCATAACTTGATGTAAACAACTAAAACGACTTGACAGTTTAATTGTTTAAAAGTCAAGGGGTTTCCTTTTTATTCTGTACCTCTCTGCACTTTGAATTTTTTTTTTTTTTTACCAAATGTGGATACTCTGTTTATACATATTTAAATATAGGACTATACAAAGATAGCAACATATAAATGGGATATTTTTTAATGAAAACCTCTATCAAGCCACTCACTTTGTTGGGATTTTCAAGATGACACACAGTGGTTGGATTCTTTAATGTTTGCTTTGCATTGAGCTAACTAGTCAAGTCAAGCAAGCTGACACAACTACAGGATGGCTGTGATCGGAGGAGATCCATTCTCTGCATATCGCCATCCTGAACTCTGCTCTTCAGCTGCTCTGGGGAGAGGAGAAGCAGAGGTGTGGACTGATGTCATGTGATGTGCTGTGGACTGATGTCATGTGATGTGAACTGATGTCATGTGAACCGATGTGATGTGATGTGATAACATGATGCTGATTCTGTTGCAGGCATGATCACACGACTCCGCCACCCTGTGTCGACCAAGGCCAACAAGGTCCCCACCTCCGTGTCTTTGGGAAGCGGTATGGACATACATTTGGGCTCTTCCACTCCATTTCCTGCCTTTTCGTATTAAAATATACATATAGCCCTAGCCCAGTGGTCGGCAAACTCATGAGTCCACAGAGCCAAATATCAATAGGACAACGATTGACATTTCTTTGGAGAGCCCCGTTTTTTAAACTTAATCAAAATAGACTCGCCCGGGCTGTGGGATTTTGTGGAAGAGCCACACTCAAGGGACCAAAGAGCCACAGTTTGCCGACCACTGCCCTAGCCGGTTTTGCTCAGTGGATAGAGCAAACTGAAGGGTCCCAGGTTTGATTCCAGTCAAGGACACGTGCCTGGGTTGTGGGCTCGGTCCAACATGCAGGAGGCAGCCAATCAATGATTCCCTCTCATTGATGTTTTTCATGTTTCTCTCTCTCTCTTCCTCTCCCTTCCTCTCTAAAATCAACAAAAATATTATATATATGTATGTGTGTGTATATATATGTGTGTGTGTGTATTAATGTATATATTTAATATGTGTATCTATACACATATATACATATATATACACACACACATATACATACATATATATACACACACACATATACATACACACACACACACACACACACACACATATATATATATATATAATGCTTAATTTACTGAAAAAAAATAGGGAAGACAGGAAGGCTTTCCTTGTCAGATTGTGCCAGGGCAGGCTTCAGCGCTAATATATCTGTTCATTATTTTAACAACAAATAAACAAATACCTTTCCTGGCCTCCCAGCCTAACCCTATAGTCTCTCCAGCATTTGACAAAGACTGTCAGATCCGATCATCGGCTTCCAGAACCCCGTTGCCTGTTAGTTCTCCTAGGGCTCTGCTCCTGGAAGAAGGGGAGCCAGCTTTCACCCGTGCGTATTTAGAAAAATGGCCTCCACCCAGGTCCCGTATTTAAGAAAATACGGTACTTTACCGAGCTAAGAGCATCAGCACATTTGGACACCGAGTCTTCCCATGATGCCTCTGGTGGGCAAAGGGGTTTTCCTCTCAGCTTTCTTTTCATTGATGGTAGCTGCTTTAAGAAATATATTGTCCTTCTGGCCTGCACAGTTTCTGCTGAGAAATCAGCTGCCAATCGTATTGGTGCTCCCTTGTGGGTAATGAACTGTTTTTCTCTTGCTGCTTTCAATATTCTCTCTTTGTCTTTTGCTCTTGGCAGTTTAATGATGGTGTGTCTTGGCGTGTTCTATTGGTATCACCGTGTGGCCTAATAGGTCACAAGGCCACGTTACTCGGGGTTTTTTAAGGGGTCAACTACAAAGTCTTGCTGTTCTTCACTTTGCCAGTCTGAAACTGGTACTGGGGAAGAAATTGCTGGGGAAGCTTTAGCCCCAAAGCCTTATACAGTAGAGTGGTACCTCGAGATATGAGTTTAATTCATTCCATAATCTTGAGATGTGGGAAACTATAAGATGCTTGAGTCGAGGTAAACTGGTGGGTCGTGTGCAGCCGGCCGATCCACAGGATTACTCCTATCTCAAATGTTGCTCGTATTTCAAAGCAAAAATCACTCACTCGCTCGACGGCTCGTATCTCAAAAATCTCGTATGTTAGGCACTCGTATCTCGAGGTACCACTGCATTCTCATCCTGTCTTGACTTACTAGGAATCTGGGAACTGAAAAGAGAAGAGATTACCCTGTTGAGAGAGCTGGGAAGCGGGCAGTTCGGAGTGGTCCACCTGGGCAAATGGAAGGGGCAGTATGATGTCGCCATCAAGATGATCAAGGAGGGCTCCATGTCAGAAGATGAATTCTTCCAGGAGGCTCAGACCATGATGTAAGTTCCCTCCGAGGAAAGGCAGTTGAGCTCTCGCGATGAGAGGACATTCATGCTAGCAGGCCTGACTCTAATATCCGCAAGGCCCGGAGCAAGCGGCCATGTATCATAGGTACAAATGCTTAGAAGTTAAAAATGAAGCCAGCGCACTTAAATAAAACCGGCCGGGCTCCTCTTTGGACGAGTATATCTTCATGATAGCCTGGAAGGCCATATTCAAAGTTAGAATTCTGAAGACTCTTTAGAGCAGTGGTTCTCAACCTTTCTAATGCCGAGACCCTTTAATACAGTTGCTCACGTGGTGGTGACCCCCAACCATAAAATTATTTTCGTTGCTACTTCATAACTGTGATTTTGCTACTGTTATGAAGCGTAATGTAAATATCTGTGTTTTCTGATGGTCTTAGGCGACCCTGCTAGCGGTTCTCAACCTGTGGGTCGCCAGCAAAATTTCAGTACTTGTATATCCAAGATCCCTCTGTGTATCCCACTGGTTGCTAGGATGCGCACTGACCACCAAGGGGCATTTGCTCAATGCAGGAGCTGCCCCCTGGTGGTCAGTGCGCTCCCACAAAAGCTGGGCTTAAGGCTGGCAAGTGCAGGCAGGCGGTTAGGAGCGAGCAGGCGGGAGGTAAGGAACGAGGGGTCCCGGATTGTGAGAGGGATGTCCGGCCGCCGATTTAAGCCCGATCAGGCCTAAACCGGCAGTCAGAAATCCCCCGAGGGATCCCCGATGGTGAGAGGGTGCAGGCCGGGCTGAGGGACACCCCCCACCCAAGGCATGAATTTCGTGCATCGGGCCTCTAGCTCTTAAATAAGCACTCCTGCGTTTTCATTTTGCTCCAGTTCCTGCAAATTCTGTAGCTCATTCTGCTTTTGGCAAGTGGCCTATCATAAAACTGGGGATGGATTCCTGAAGTCTTCTTCCTTTGACAGGACAGAAAACTCTCACAGAAAGTCCCTTAGGGTCATGGTGTAACCCCCCACCCCCATGTCCTGGTATAACTTTAAAACATACTTTTTGCTGTTAGAAACCTGATAATCAAGCAGAAGCACAAAAAGTCATCAACAAATCACCTCGTTATAAAAAGGAGGTCAAACTGTACCATAAGGGTCAATGTTAAATCCCACATGCAATGATCACCTGAGGCTCATCAGGCGGGGGATACCAGTTGACATGGTGTTCCCACCACGTGCCCTCGGGTTAGTGACAGCATTTGCTCAAGGAAGAGCTTTTGTTGGGTGACGGAAGTTTGTCCTGGCACGAGCCTTCCCTCTGAAGGGAGAACCGGTGAGTACCAGGTGTCTACAGCTGCTGAAAGATGCATAACTGGCTCATCACCCTGAGTAATAATATGACAAGGCATGTCCCTACAGTTAAATGAAGGAGGAAGAAAATAACTAAATATTTAATAATTCCTCCATTATTAAAACACTTAAAAGTTGACATATTAAGTTTAGGTTTACATGTCTGAAGATTAGAGACTCATCCTGTAAATTGATAAGAATAGATCACCTAAGGACACGTTGATGCATATCATCACAGATGAGTGTCCATCCATCATAACCTACTAGAAGTGCTGTGTCATGCTTTTACTATTTTCTAAATGTATTATTGAAAAAATAATGTAAAAATATGAGTTGTTTAACAAAGAAAAATCATGCCTAGTCTTATTTCCTTAACATGGTGTCTATTTTCATTTTATCTACGCCATTCATATTTTGATGCAATTTTTTAGAACGAAATATTTAGCCATGAGAGTTAGATGCTTTAAAATAGAAGTGCGTGAGTGTAGGGTGTAGGTTCATCCAAATCAGTCATGGAAGTCCTCAAGATGCGACTAGACTAAACAGGTTTTCCAAGGCACAGACCATTGCTTCCCTGCTTCTCTGTATGAAAACACAGTCTCCATAACTTCTAAATTGCTGCCTGTGTTATCCATGTCCCAAGTAAGACAACATTTTTCCTTCAAAGACTAATAAGATCCAAAATAAGATTCAAAACTTTTTCTTCATTCCCCGTTTAAGTAGAAGAGGGGACTTCAAATAAACAAACATCTGAAAGTGACACTTTTTCAGGACATCCGGAAAGTGGAGTGTGGAAATTCCACACCTAACTTCGAAAATCTGTTGTTTCCAGGAAACTCAACCATCCCAAGCTGGTGAAATTCTATGGCGTGTGCTCAAAGAGATACCCTATCTACATAGTGACTGAATACATAACCAACGGCTGCTTGCTTAATTACCTGAAGAGCCACGGAAAAGGCCTTGAAACCTACCAGCTCGTAGAAATGTGCTATGACGTGTGTGAAGGCATGGCCTTCCTGGAGAGCCACCAGTTCATCCACCGGGACTTGGTAAGCCAGGCCATTGGACACGCAGAGGAAGGAGAGTGAGCAATCCACAGACCCCGCCTCCATCGGAGGGCCATTGGGAGGCAGGGCGTGGAGGCCACCTTAGCTTTTACTTTGTCACATGTGACCTGCTTAAGCACGTGACACTTTCATGACTTAAAAAGAAATCACCATTTCAAAATACAGTGGTACCTCGAGATACGAGTTTAATTCCTTCCGTAACCTTGAGGCGTAGGAAACTATGAGACCCTCGAGTCGCGGTAAACTGGTGGGTCGTGTGCAGCCGGCCAATCCGTGCGATGACTCCTATCTCAAATGTTGCTCGTATCTCAAAAATCTCATATGTTAGGGCACTCGTATCTCGAGGTACCACTGTAAAATACTTGAAGTTCAGAAAGAACGGAGAGAGTAGAAGCCATCAAGATCTTTGTTGTGTGTCGTTTGAAGGCAAAGAGAGGGCAAGGAAAGTCTTTGGTCAATGTAGTGTTTCTAGGAACCATGAAACCCCCATTGGTCCTGATGTGAAGAAGGGCTCAGTGCTAAAGCCGTCATGGAATACAATAACTGAAAGTATACAAACAATCACAAACCAGAGAGGACTGAAACGTGTGTGTGTGTTTGAGTCAGAAGGGGAGGGAAAAGCGTGCTGCTTGGCATGGCCTGGTGTTTATCTCTAGAGATTTTCTTGTGCTGAAAGCAAACATGCCCTGCACACTAGGCAAGTGTGTTTTGAGTCTCTGGTGGAGCTTTTTTTAAAATATATTTTATTGATTTTTTACAGAGAGGAAAGGAGAAGGATAGAGCGTTACAAACATCGATGAGAGAGAGACATCGATCAGCCGCCTCCTGTACGCCCCCTACTGGGGATGTGCCCACAACCAGGATACATGCCCTTGACCGAAATCGAATCTGGGACCTTTCAGTCTCCAGGCCGACGCTCTATCCACTGAGCCAAACTGGTTTTGGCTCTGGTACAGCTTTTATACCTTAAGAGTGCAGGTTGCTGCACGGAATCGTTGAAGAAGCCTCTCGAACTGATTTCCCCTTCTCCTTGAGGA
This sequence comes from Lasiurus borealis, assembly GCA_004026805.1. NCBI lineage: Eukaryota > Metazoa > Chordata > Mammalia > Chiroptera > Vespertilionidae > Lasiurus > Lasiurus borealis. The sequence continues at coordinate 32,427 of PVJN01018980.1, forward strand.
GCTCAGGTTCTGTGTTGAAGGCGTCATACCTTTTGTGTTTGACAAGGATGGACGCGCGGCTGAAAACACTTAGGAGAGCGCGCTTTGATTTTGTGAAATCAAAAAAATTGCAAAGGGAGAAAAGACAGCTCCCAGTACAGTGGTACCTCGAGATACGAGTTTAATTCGTTCCGTAACCTTGAGGCGTGGGAAACTATGAGCCGCTCGAGTCGCCGTAAACTGGTGGGTCGTGTGCAGCCGGCCGATCTCCGCGATGACTCCTATCTCAAATGTTGCTCGTATTTCAAAGCAAAAACCGCTCGCTCGAAGGCTCGTATCTCAAAAATCTCGTATGTTAGGGCACTCGCATCTCGAGGTACCACTGTATTTGGGTTTTGCTAGGAAATCTTAGATTTTGCTGCGAGTTTTGCCAGAGAGGGGAAAGATGGCAGAAGATTCGTGGTCACCTTTACTACCTGATAATCTTGTGTTGTTGGTTTTTTGTTTTGTTTTTTCTCCAAAGGCTGCTCGGAACTGCTTGGTGGACAGTGACCTCTCCGTGAAAGTGTCTGACTTTGGAATGACAAGGTAAGCCAGTCCCAAAGGGACAGCCACTGAGAGGGGGGTCCATTCTCAGCTCAGGGCCATCATAAGTAAAGGCTCTGGGGACACAGAACGTGCGCTGAGTCGGGGCGTAGAAACCTGGATTCCCTTCCCCCTCCTACCGTTGCCTGCCTGTGAAACTCATTTCCTCGCCTGCAAGGTGAGTTTGCGCTTTAGAAATTATATGAAGTCCCTTTTAGTTCTTTCAACATCCTGATACATATTCTCTAACCATATAAATAAATTCCACACGAGATCCTAAATATTTAAATATAACATGGAACAGTCAGATGATTTGGATAAATAATATTGATGGATAGATGATGGATAGACAGATGATCGATCGATAGATAGATAGATAGATAGATAGACAGACAGACAGACAGATAGATAAAAGTCCATCAGGGCTCCTTCAGCTCTGTCTGGGCATTTTCTTTTTCTTTCTTTTTTTTTTAATATATTTTATTGATTTTTTTACAGAGAGGAAGGGAGAGGGATAGAAAGTCAGAAACATCAATGAGAGACAGAGAGAGACATATCAATCAGCTGCCTCCTGCATGCCCCCTACTGGGGATGTGCCCGCAACCAAGGTACATGCTCCTGACCGGAATCGAACCCGGGACCCTCCAGTCCGCAGGCCAACGGTCTATGCACTGAACCAAACCGGTTCTGGCTGGGTGTTTTCTTAATATTCTGTATATCCAAGTGGGTAGAGCATTAGCCCCAGGAAAATGTGGTCATGTCATTAAATTATCTTGATCACAAAGCAAGGCATGAAATAGACTCTGAGATTCTCGTCATGGGCGTTCTATCACCACTTCACCATTTGGAGAATCATTTCGATTGTGATGGCACTTTAAAATTCTTCCATTCCCTAATTCTGAATTCTCATACTACACAAGCCTTAGAGCCAGTTTGCATGATTTTACATCGGAAACGAAAACATACATCCTAGCCTCGTCATTGAACACCCATTTCTCAAGTTCCTGCCAGACTCCTTGGACTTACGGGGCGCACACATCTGAATGGGGTAACCCCTGCCCTCAAAATGCCCAACAGTGGGTCTAAAGGGCAAGTGGGTGGCACCGGCGTGGAGACAAAGCCCAGCTGTGACACTGTCTGACTCAGCGTAAACTCGCATCATGCTGAGGAGGAGGAAGGCCGGCACCAACGCCCCCCCCCCCTCCCACAGGTATGTTCTCGACGACCAGTATGTCAGCTCCGTGGGAACCAAGTTTCCCGTCAAGTGGTCGGCGCCGGAGGTGTTCCACTACTTCAAATACAGCAGCAAGTCCGACGTCTGGGCGTTCGGTAAGGATGGGGCCGCCGCGCCCCGTTTCACAAGCGGCTTCCCCACAGGAAACCACAGCAGCAACGCCCGCTGCCAGCGGACCCGGCGCTTACACAACCACCGCAGGCGCGGAGGGACGCAGGTCTCCCTCCTGGCGTCGGGGCCGTGTGGTCTGCGCATGTTCCATCCTGTGCAATCCCGCCACCGCCTTCTCCTAAGGCTGATGGCAAGCACTTTTTAAAAATGAGTCCCTGAAAACGAAAACCAAGTTTGCACGAAGCCCAAAAGGCTGAAGGGTTGACAAGGGAATCACCTGTTTTCGGCATGAAAGCAGCTGTGATAAACGTCCCTTTCTGAATTGACCAATTTGGGGAACATGCCTGATACTAAAAAACAACAACAACAACAACAACAAAACAACAACAGCAAATATGACTCAGTATTCTATGTGGTCCATACCAATTTCAACTAGTGACCTCATTAAATTCCCACTTTCAATCAGGGATGAGCAAGCCACAGCCAGGACCAAATCCAGTGACCTGTTTTTGTTTTTGTTTTTTAAATATATTTTATTGATTTTTCACAGAGAGGAAGGGAGAGGGATAGAGAGTTAGAAACATCGATGAGAGAGAGACATCGATCAGCCGCCTCCTGCACGCCCCACTATGGAGATGTGCCCGCAAGCAAGGTACATGCCCCGACCGGAATCGAACCCGGGACCTTTCAGTCCGCAGGCCGACACTCCATCCACTGAGCCAAACCGGTCTTGGCCAGTGAGCTGTTTTTATAATTAAAATTTTATTGGCACCAGGCCATGCTCGTTCGTTTTATTACTGGGTCTGGCTGAGTTTGTGCACTAGCAGAGTAGAGTAGTTGCCATAGATGCAACTACTAAAATAATAATAATAATAATAATAATAATAATAATAATAACAACCCCACTAAAATAGTCCCTTTGTGACCCCTTACAGACAAAGTTTCCTGGCCTCTATTTTTTTTTAATATTTTGTTGATTTTTTTACAGAGAGGAAGGGAGAGAGATAGAAAGTCAGAAACGTCGATGAGAGAGAGACATCGATCAGCCGCCTCCTGCACGCCCCACAGTGGAGATGTGCCTGCAACCAAGGTACATGCCCCCAACCGGAATCGAACCTGGGACCTTTCAGTCCGCAAGCCAACGCTCTATCCACTGAGCCAAACTAGTCTCGGCCCTGGCCTCTATTTTATTGAAAGCTCTATATGGAAGTTTAGTAACGATAAGTAGAAGACTGAAGTAACTCTGAAATGGTGATTTTGTAGACTTGCTGATGTTTTCTACACGGTGAGGGAGGCAGACCTGTTTATAATCACCGTCAGATGCATCCGGGATAAATCATCCCCATATGATCAAGCTGTGGAATGTTACCCAATTCAACTAAAGCCCATTTCACGTGTGTCTTGGTCAATAAGCGTAATTTGACTTCCTACATGGAAGCTAGAAGCCCGCCTTTAAAGAGAAAGTCATGGACACAGACACAGTGTGGGGATTGTGGGGCGGGAGGGGGGGATGGAGGGGGAAGAGAAGATAGGGGAGATACATGAGGATGGAAAAGAAAATAGACAAAAATTAAAAGCAAATTGTAAGCATTTACTTTTTTATATACCGTATTTTCCAATGTATAAGACGACTGGGAGTATAAGACAACCCCCAACTTTTCCAGTTAAAATAGAGAGTTTGGGATATACTCGCCCTATAAGACGTGATAATAAGTTGTGATATATTCATACAAGGAACACTACACCAAAAACAACAAAAACAAAACAAAAAACAAACAAAAAAAAAACGACCCCCAACTTTTGAGAAGATTTTCCTGGGTTAAAAAGTCGTCTTATACACCGGAAAATACGAGTAACATGATTTTTTTTAAAAAAATAATGATTCCTTTAGTAAGAGAGTCATTGTTCATTGTAAAAAAATAATTATCCATTTTATATAGAAAAAGGAAGAACCACAAAGATAGCATTTTGGTGAATATTTGACAATATTTTATGCTGATTAACTTTTCAAAATTTGTTTCAATCTCCTTGTTCCAGTTAATATGCCTTGTGAAAGCTATTTTTTTAAAACAGTATGCTTACTTATTTTTTTTTTTTTACCAAAAATGGCATTATCCAGATTAAGGACTCATCTTTGCACCAGAACTTGGCTCCTGTAATTTTCTGGCTGTTTTCAAAAACTACATCCATTCTTAAATAATTGGTCCCCAATAAATATATTCAAAATGAACCAGGGCCTCTGAAAGCAATTCTCAAAAAGGAGTTGCACAGGTATTTTTAGCAATGAAATTATTTTTTAAAAATATATATATTTTATTTATATTTTACAGAGAGGGAGGGAGAGAGATAGAGTTAGAAACATAGACGAGAGAGAAACATCCATCAGCTGCCTCCTGCACGCCCCCTACTGGGGATGTGCCTGAAACCAAGATACATGCCCTTGACCGGAATCAAACCTGGGACCCTTCAGTCCACTGAGCCAAACCGGTTTCGGCAACAATGAAATCATTCTTGAGAGAAGATGCTCTCCTTCCAAAGAAGAGTGTTGTGAAGGAGCAACATGCTTTGGATAGTTGTTTCAGAATGTTTTTTTTTTTTTTAATGCAGCCATACCAACTTGTATGTAAAATATTTACTTTTTGTAAAAAAAAATATTTTACTTTTTGTAAATATTTTACATAAGATTTGTAGCCCTAGAAGTCAGAGAAGTTTTTGAAGGCAGTACTTCCGTTATGGTTCTAGAACAACTTTCTTCCTCCTTACACATTTCTGACTTTCTACGGCTTTGCACTGTCTGACTGTTGAAATTCTCTCGCTTGGCTATGAGGATGACGGCTAATAGCCACCATTTAGAGAGCAGTTAAAGGGCCCTGTGCTCGTTAAAGTGTTCTGTGTGGGCGTTTTCCCTACTTCATCCTCGTGGTAACTATATGATGTGCCAATGCCTGCGTGCTATAGACAGAGACCCTGGCTGAGAAGGGGAAACTTGCCCAGCCTGTGAGTGGCAGAACTGGGCCTCGAAGGCCGCAGCTGATGCCCCCCAGTGCCAGCCTGTTGACCACAATAACCAGAACTACTGTGTCTTAACCCGCAGCTCATGATGCTCTGGATGGGGGGGTCTGTGGGTCTCCAGACCCCAAACACAGAAATGCTGTGCCTTCCTGTTCCCAAGGGAGAGCCATGGCTTTGAGCAGATTCTTCTCAAATACGATGACCCACCTCGGCCCAAAGCAAAGCAGCGACACTTTCAATGATTCTGTCTTTGCCTTCCCTCGGCAAGGTCATCTGTGTGATGAAATTATGTCACACGACTGCCAAGGCAGAGTAGAAAGGAAAAGTGATGACTTGATCAATCACCCTTAAGAGCTGGAGCTGGGCGGTTTGTGGGTTTACCCCGACCCCAGTCGCTTGCCTGGAGCAGCCCCAGAATGTTGGCCCCAAGTAGCTGCCCCTGCAGCTGCCCTTGCCTGCAACTCAGAGGAGAGAGTGATGGCCCACCCTTCCTTCATGGCCTGTCCTTCCTGCAAGGACTCACTTCCCAAGGCTCCCTGCCTCTGACCCACAGCCTTCCTGCCTGACCTGGCACGGGGAGCCCAGTCTCCACCCTGGGTGCCCTCTGATGTTGGCTCTCTCTCCTTGTTGTCTGCCCTCCCCCTCGCTGTGCGCAGGGATCCTGATGTGGGAAGTGTTCAGCCTGGGGAAACAGCCCTACGACCTGTACGACAATTCCCAGGTGGTGGTGAAGGTCTCGCAGGGCCACAGGCTCTACCGGCCCCAACTGGCCTCGGACACC
>PVJN01018981.1:0-12500 GCA_004026805.1 Lasiurus borealis
CTTTCAGGCTTCCTGTTCCCAGCTCCATGCCTTTGGTGTTTGTGCCTCATATTGTTTGGTTTCTGCTGATCTAAGAGAAGGTTAAAAATCACTTGCCTTCGACCTTCAGCTAAAATTTAACTAAATTGTTAAATGACTATTTTTATGGGTCCTAGTTGGCCAATTAGTTCAGGAAAGAAAACTTCTGAGCATGAACGAAATATAGAAAAATCTAATCATGGAGAACTCTTCATGGCTGAGGCTGCCTTAGCAGCTCTGCTAGAACAATAGATGTCTTTGATTGTATGCCTCACACCAAGCAAGAGGTTGGCTGAAACACTCATGATTTCATTTTTATTTGATATTTTTAAATAGAAATATAATTTACACACAGTAAAATCTACAGATGTTAAGTGCACAGGTCAATGAATTTGCCCTTCTCAGCCAAAGTCCCCTCCCACAGGCACCACAATTCTGATTTCTGTCACCATTGATCAGTCTTACCAGTTAAAGCACTTCATAAAAAAGAAAACCTGTAGCATAGATTTTTCTGTGTCTGGCTTCTTTTGCTAATGACTTTTAGCATCATGTCTATGAGATTCAGCCATGCTGTTGTTATTAGAAGGTTGGTTTTTTTTCCCTTCATATTACTGAGTAGTATTCCATTGTATGAATATACCACAACTTGTTTATCCATACTTTTACTGATGGATATTTGGGTTATTTCTAATTTCTGGCTATTGTGAATAAAACTGCTATAGACATTCTTATTAAGTCTACTTGTAGACATATGTTTTCATATCTATTGGGTAAATACCTAGAAGTGAAATGTCTATGTCATAGGATAGTTACATATTTCACTTTATAAAGAACTGCCAAAGCATTTTCCAAAGTAGTTTTATGATATTACACTAGAGGCCTGGTGCACAAAATTTGTGCACAGGAATGTGTGTCCCTTAGCCCAGCCTGCACCCTCTCCAATCTTAGAGATGTCCAACTGCCCATTTATGCCTGATCCCACTAAACGGGCAGTTGGACATCCCTCTCACAATCCAGGACTGCTGGCTCCCAACTGCTTGCCTGCCTGCCTTTTTGATTGCCCCTAACTGCTTCTGCCTGCCAGCCTGATCACCCCTAACCACTCCCCTGCCAGCCGGATTGATGCCTAACAGCTCTCCTGCCAGCCTGATTGCCCCTAACTTCCCTCTCCTGCTGGCCATCTTGTGTTTACATGGGGTAGGATCTTTGACCACATGGGGACAGCCATCTTGTGTATTGGAGTGATGGTCAATGTGCACATTATTCTTTTATTAGATAAGATAGAGGCCTAGTGCATAGGTGAGGGTCAGCTGGTTTGCCCTGAAGTGTGTCCTGGATCAGGGTGGGGGTTCCCTTAGGGTGTGGGTGGCCTGGGACAGGGGCCTGTGGTTGTTTGCAGGCCAGCCATGCCCCCTGGCAACCCAAGTGGAGGCCCTGGTATCTGGAATTTATTTATCTTCTACAACTGAAACTTTGTAGTCTGGAGAGAAGCCAAGCCTCCTGCTCCCTCCGTGGCCACAGCCATTTCTGTTGGGATTTATTTATCTTCTATAATTGAAACTTTGTAGCCTTAAGCAGAGGCCAAGACAGGCCAGGGTTGCAGAAGCTTGGCTTCCTCTGTCACCAGAGGCAATCCTAGCCTCCTGCTCTCTCCAGCTCCGTGGCTGCCACCATTTTTGTTGGGATTTATTTATCTTCTATTATTGAAACTTTGTAGCCTTGAGTGGAGGCCTTGGCCCACCAGGGTGTGTAGGAAGCTTGGCTTCCTCCATCTCTGGGGAAAACCAAGCCTCCTTCCTGCTGGCTCCATGACCGCAGTCATCTTGGTTGGCATTAATTTCCATACTTGCTCCTGATTGGCTGGTGGGTGTGGCTTTGTGGATGTAGCAGAGTGATGGTTAATTTGCATATTGCTCTTTTATTAGAATTCCCACCAGCAGTGTGTAAGATTTAATTTCCAATTCCTTCAGATCCTCACCAATAAAGATGTTATCAAGCTTTTTCGTTCAGCCACAATACTGTTTTAGTAGCCGCATAGAACAGTGGTCGGCAAACTGTGGCTCATGAACCACATGCAATTTGCAAGCTGCGGTTTGCTGCTCTTTTGACTAATGAGTTTGACGACCACTGGGATAGGGGCTTAATCACAAGGAACAACCACAGCCTGTAATTATTGGACTCGAGAGTCTAGGTCAGTAGTTGGCAAACTCATCAGTCAATAGAGCAGCAAACCATGGCTCACGAGCTGCATTTTGGCTCACAAGCCACAGTTTGCCGAATATTGGCCTAGAAGAAGCAAGATCTTTACAATAGTACCGCTATTCCCAGCAACATCAGAGAGCACACACTCTGTCTTGGACTCTTGGGTAAGCTTGTCAGGAAGGAAAGTTCCCCATCCATGAACATAGCTTATGCTGTTCTATAATAGAGCAGGGCCACCCAGAAGGTTACTGAACTTGGGCTTCATAGCAGAGTAGTTATTTACGAGAGCTCTCTACCCAGCTACTTGAGTTCTAATCCTGCTCCTACCTGTCTAGCTTAATGAAGTTACTTTCATCTCTTTCTGCCTCATTTTCCCCACCTGTGACACAAGGAGTAGTAACAGTATCTCAAAGGGATGTTACAATGATAAATGAGCTAAAAGATGCAAAGCATCATTTGCCTGGCACTCAGTAAATGTGCGTACTTATTACTGCTCTCATCATTCCAGCTAAACCTGGATTTTCTTTTAGGATTCCCAGCCCTATCCATGAATGGAGGTTTCAGAGCTCAGATGTCTGCTGGAGCCCTCAATTTCTGGTCTCTACTAAGAAGAAAAACACATCAATTAGATAAATGAGTAAGAGACAGTTGAACTATGACATGCATTAACCTTTATAAGACATAATAGGGAAATGAAAGCTGTGGTTCTCACTGGACAGTCCGTATTTGTTTTATCATCCTTAAGTCATTTTTCTGGGAGATCTTATGTGCCAGCTGAGAAGACCTACTCTGATAAAGACTGCAAACTTTGGAAGCATTTTCATGCACATTTTCTCACTCAATCCACTTCACAGTCCTGGGTGGAGGCAGGTTTTAGTATTCTCATTTTACAAGCAATGGAGCTGGCAGTGACTTGCCCAAGGTCACAGAGTCAATTAGAGACTCTGCAGAACAACAGCGAGGTCTCCTGACTCTTTTACAGCAGTTTTCTGCTTTCACCACCGTGACCTCATCTTCTCATCCATTGATTTATTCATTAAGTAACTATTTATTGAGCATCTATTTATTTGTCAGGCACTGTTCTAGGACCAACAAGTTGTTGATATAGCAGTGGGTATAGCAGGCATGGTAAGAAATCACACAGACAAAAATCTCTACCTTCATGGAGTTTACATCCTAATGAGAAGAGACCAAAAACAAACAAAAACATCTGGCATGTCAGATACCAATCTGTGATATGGGAAAACATAAGGTAAAGAAGGGTGACAGGGAGTATAATTAGTTAATAGGGTAATAGGAAGGGATTACAGCCTTTTTTTGTTGTTGATAGTACTCACTCAAGAATATTTTTCCATTGATTTTTAGTGAACAATCAGTGGAAGAGAGAGGGAAAGACCAAGAGCAACATTAATGTCAGAGAGACACATCAGTTGGTTGCTTCCTACATGCACCCCTACCAGGGCCCAGGCAGGGGAAGACCCTCAATGAGGTTTGTCCCTTGACCAGAGTCAAACCTGGGACCCTTCAGTCCACAAGCCAATGCTCTATCTACTGAGCAAAACCAGTAAGGGCAGATTGCGGCTTTGACTGGTCAGGGAAGGCCTTGCTGAAAAGGTGACATTTGAATCAAGTGAAAGAGATGAGGGAGGGATCCTGCAAATATTTCGTGGAGGAGCTTCCAGGCAGAGAGAAGTGGCAAGGAAAAAAGCCCTAAGAGAGAAGCAGGCATAATAAGTTCTAAGAATAGCATGGAGGTTACAATAGCTAAGTAGAGGCAGAAAGAAAGTAGTGCCAGAAACAACTGCTTAGAGCTTTGTGAATAATCTATCAATGTTTATTCTGAGTAAGACGGGATGCCATTAGAAGATTATTATATATTCCTTATCAGATAGTAAAATAATACAATAACCCAGCAATTCTATCCTAGGCATTATACCCACCAGAAATGCACAGATATGTACCAAAACACATATACAAAAATGTTCATAGCAGCATTATTCAAAATAGCCAAAAAGCTGGATGCAATCTAAATGTCACACAAGAGAAGAACAGATAAATAAATTTTATTTATGGATGTCATATTTAAATGATGTTTATTTAAAAATTTATTATTATTATTATTATTATTATATGGAAAAATGAAAGATCTGTGATATCTACCCATTCACAAATTATTGTTAAGCAGCTCCTATGCAAAGCACTATTAGCCACTCTCAATTAATGATTTAATTGCTTATTATGAATGTATCACATTTGGCAGACCTTTGAGTAAGGGAGCCTTAGTTCTGATAAAGGGGCAATAAGTTCATCATTCTGAGATCAGAGGCCTAATGCTCAGCCCATGTACCCATTTCTGGTTCAATAACCATGCACTGATGATAAAAGGATCTCAAGATAAACACCTCTCTTTAAGTGCTAGGATCCATAAAATGTACTCAAGCTTTTAACAAATATTTTCAACATAGCACACCAGCATGGGAATCTTTATCAGGAAATATAATCAATTACAAATGGTGATGAATATAAGGAAATGTATGACCTTAATGTAAATTTTTTTTTTAAATTCTAGTTAAGTGAGAGTAGGCTGGCTAGTTTACAAAAACAATTTCACATTTTCTCAACTGGCTTAAAGTCCAATGTTTTTGCCTATTAAAGGGTCAACTATCCATCTGGCATTTAAATCTCATTTTCTGGGAGACAAGTTGACACAGTGAGTTGCTTGGACTTTAAACTCAGGGATATACAAAGTAGTTCGTTGAAACCACACCCTCAGACTGTAGAAAATTACCTTAAATATGGTGTGTTTTAGTGTTATGTTCTACATATTTTTATTTATTATATGTGAATATTTGTAGAGGCCTATAAGATGTGCATTATAGTTTCAAGAGCATTCACTCCCTAAACCAGGAGTAAGGCCACAATAGAAGCTAAATTCTGATGAGTGGGGGCAAAAACAAAAATGACTCTAGAAAATACTCGGAGCAGGGGTGGAAGATGGAGCAAGAAACCCTGAACTAACAGTAAACCATAACCTCAGCTTTCTAATTCTGAGATCATAGTGGGGAACATCTGTTTACCAGTTAAATAAGCTGCCACCCAAATGAGAGAGTACATTTAATGGACAAAGCATTAAGATCACTGAAGGATGACATGCTTTGTTTGCAGTACTGTGTGACTGCACAGCCTTTCCAGCCAGCACTCATGTCCAACATAAGTGAGTAGCCCTGTGAGCCATTACATCATATTCTCACTGTTGAAAAGCCTTCATTGGGCAAGGAAAACAAAGCTGGTCTGGATAGTCCATATTGTAAATTCCAGGACCACAGAGTAAGTGAAAGTTTCTCCTTGGAAATATAGTATTTAAAGCTGAGGACTCATCCAGAACCATGAAAAGTAACAGTCAAATGTCTTTGAGTTTATATGGTTATTTCAATCATTTAAAAGAGAGAGAGCTAGAGAGAAACTTCCTAAACACCTTGACTAATAAATTGTCAGTGTTTAAATAATAATTACATTATGAAATGGAAATTAGCTGCTATGATCAAGCCATATGGCTAATATAATTAATTGGTTCATATTTTTAAGAAGAGGGAAAGCACAACCCAAAGAAAAACTAAATCATTACAAAATGAAACGGAGGTGAAACATTCTATTTTGTTGGGCAGGCTGGGATTTTGTGAAGAACAGAAAGGAGGGAAAACCTTTGTTATCTCTGATTGTAAATGAAAATTATGAATAAAAAAAACTCAATGATTTGATCTCACACAAAATGGAAATTTTGCACATATAGATGCAAAATAAGTGTACATATATGTAAAGAGACATTAATATGAGAAGCTATATAAATATTCACTTCTATAGTTCATAGCATAAGAAAATGTGGTTCTGTGTTTTCTCATTTAAAAATACATTTCAGTAACTCTGCAGCTATATCATGCTTTGACCATGTTTAATCTGTAGCTCTCCTCTAATCAGTGACAATTTCCTGCAGTGACACTTGACAAACTGAGATGTATTTATAAGAAAACATCCCAATACTTAATGGAGATGTGTCTTTTGTTTGTTTGTTTATTTTTGTTTTTGTTTTGTTTTGTTTATCCTCACCCAAGGATGTTTTTTCCATTGGAGAGAGAGAGAGAGAGAGGTGAGTCAATTGGCTACATCCCACAAGGTAGGGGAATTGAACCCTTTGGTGCATAGGGGCCGACACTCTAATCACTGAAACATATGGGCCAAGGCTGATAGAGTCAAACTGGACAGGGTTTTCCTTTTTTGTAATTGAGTGTCTTGAAACCACTCCCTGAAATTTATGCCAGTCTGCATGTCTGAATTGAAACTTTCTTTCTAGACCTCTCACTCTGAGTGAAAATAAGCCCTAGTCAATCTGCATTGGAAATGTCTGTCCTTTGGGTTTCTCCTCTTTGCTCATGTTTTGTTTTCTAGTTACTGTTTTTAGCGAATTGTTGACTCTGTCCTCCTAGTCCAAAGTGCTTCTTATATATTATTTCCTTTAACTCTCACAAAAGATCCTTTAAAGAAGGCATTATTATCATCATCATCCCCCGTTTTACAAATGAAGACATTAAAAATCAGAGAGTTTAAACGGTTTGACTTTATAGTGTGGTGGGGACCAGGAGACAGATTGCTTCTAAGCCCACGCATTATTTTCACTGGGCCATAACATAGGCAAAGAGAAACTTGTTCATTGTTTTTTCTTTGCCCTTTGAAATGAGTTTCAAAGGTGGTTAATATTGGCACCTGGGTGGTTAATATACTTAAAAATAATATTTCATACCAAACGGGGCAGAAACATATGAATCTGGGACCTGGGGTTATGGGAATGGAAAAGAATTATTCTCAAATCCTTGCAGCCAAAGCTGGTCTGGCATTTTTAAGCCCCTTGGCCACTCCTTCTCTACAGTGCCTCAGGTGTGCCAGTCCTGAGCCCACTGCCTCTTATCCTGCCCGCCTGTTAGGTAAGCGAGTTTGCCCTAATGTGTGCAGAAAGGGAAATAACATTGATGGAGTGTCTCCTATAATCAAGGCATCGCTTTCCGTGTGACATGAAATATGGAGCGAAATCCTTATGACCCCTCACTGAGGTAACTATGGTTTATCCCCATTATACAGAGAAGGACAGGGACGAAGATTAAGTACCTTGCCCCAAGTCTTACAGCAAATAAAGGACTCAAGTGGAGGTGGGGGTTGCAGATATGACCAAGGGGTACCCCAAGGCCACTCTCGGGCCCACGTTGTTTCACTACAGCTCTCCTTAGTGTTGTCCTGGACTTTCTCCCAGGATCGCGAGACAACCACTGATGGCGGGGTACTAGGCTGTGAGAGGAAGATGGGGATGAGGGCGCAGAGGGACTGGAGCATCCACAGTCTCGGTCCCTGTTCACCGATGGGCATTAGAAAAGCAGCTACAGGAGGTGCCCGGGCATCACCACACTCCCCATTTCTGCTGACCCTTTGCAGGCGGTTGGGGGCTTGGGTGAGCGCCTCGGCCTGCCTGAAACAACGAGGCCTGGGGGCTGTGTGCAGTGCAGTCGGTACCCACTGGCGGAAGGGGGTCCCCTATACCAGAAACACGGTGCCACAAGCCATCTCCCAACCCCCCAGCGTCCTGGCCCTTTGAAAAGGTGAGCCGACACTTTGCAGGAAATCCCCTGTGCCTCCGGACATCGCAGGGGACGCACTGCTTCCTATTAATCAGAAAGACCCTGATACCAGCCCTGAGAGGCCCAACGCGGGCTGGTTCGCGGCTGGGAGGACGTGGCGGGCGCGGCCGGCCCAGCTCGCCCCTAGCCGCCCTGCCTGGCGCTCCCACCGCGCTCCTCTCGCGCCAGGCCTGGCTGGGCGACTCCCAGCTTCCCCGACCCACCCTCGCTGCGCACCCGACTCGGTCCAGCCGCTGCAAAGGCCCTTGAGTCTGCGGTCCCAGCGCCGCTCCCGGGCAGCCCGCGAGGGCCTCTGTGCTCGGGCGGCGGGCGCACCGAGCCGCGCGCACCCTGGTTTGCGGGGTCAGGGCGCCTGTGGCCTTCTTCTGTCTGCTGCGCCGGAGAAGAGGGGAGACCGAAGCGAAGGGACAGGGTGTGACCGTCGGTGCTTGTTTTCCTTTCCCTGCTCTTCAGGAGAAATCCTCTGGCCCCAGGAGGTTACGGAGTTGAACGAAGGGCCAGGGGCGAGAAGGCCTCGGCGATGTTCGCCCGGATCTCCAGTCTGGAAGCCGGTGGGAGCCAGCAGGGGTCCTTCTCTAGGTCCCGAGCAGCAGCCCCGAGGTCTAGGTCTGGCCGGTCCGGGCCCGGCTTGGCGGCCCAGCGAGAAGGCAGGCACCGGGGCCGGGTTCGCGCGGTCCAGGAGCCCGTCCGGCCGCTGGCCCCGCGGTCAGGGAGCCCCTCCAGGCGGGATCCACTCCCGCTACCTGACCTGCGCGCACCAGGTCGGGAAGGGAGGACTCTCAGCAGGGCACCTCGCCACTCTGAGGGCACAATCCCCGCGGGTCTGGGCCGCCGGCCCTTCCCCGCCACCCGGCAGCGTCCCTCTCCTCTGGCACCCAGGAACCGCGCGGGCCGCGTGGCGCTCGGACCAGCCGGGGTTTGCGCAGCCAGAGGAGGGCAGAGGTCAGCAGGGGGCTGCTCACCCACCCGAGGCGCCGCTGGGACTCCTGAACCGAAAGTGAGGTCCTACATTTTAAGCTTCCAAAGTGTGAAAGTCTCCAATGCACACGGTTCCTCTGATGAACGCCGGCGACCTCAGAAGACACCCGCAGGAGCCGCCTAAGGAGGCAGATGCAGAGGCCCCTTTTCCACACCCGAAACTAACGTCTCAACAGAAGATGGCCAAAGCTGAAACCTGCACTCTCCTGGCCCAGCCGGTGGCCCCATTCCCGGGGTCAGCCGTGCTGCCTCCCCTGGAGCCCTCCCCAAATCCACTGGTCCCCATGCCCCCCACCCCAGCCCCGCCACACACACACACACACACACACACACACACACACACACACCTCTGACTGTGCTTTAAGGACATCGCCACTACACCTAATGACAGCTTGACGGACAGTTGGCGACAGCCAGAACCCGCTGTAGCCTGCTGGGTTCTTGTACAGGAGACCTGCCCTGTGGTCACCAAGCACAGCCCCAATCCCGCCTATAAACTTCAAAAGAGGCAACCCAGGTGCGGATTTGGAACAGACTGAGAGTAACCAAGCCGCATCTCCTGCCCATCGAGTTTTCCCTGCGCCCACACACAGGGATGACTACAATAACTACCACAGTTATCCTTTCCCCCACCGCTAACTACTCGCCAAGCAAGTTTTAAAAGGCTTTATTTTCTGAGCACGAGTCCCAACCAATTCTCTTAATTAATGAAACTCATTCTATTATTCCACCCATTTTACAGATGAGAAAACCGGGGTGCAGAGAGGTTAACATCTCAGTCACCTGAGCTCCAGCCAAAAGGAGCCCACCATCTCCCCCATTTCATTGTAGAGGAGAGGATGGGGAGAGTGTGGGTAGGGGAGGCAGAATGTGACCTGCAGAGCTAAACGAGGCTCCCCAGTCCCTCAGCTCACGCACCACCAAACTGTGTGGAGGATTTCCAGGGACCCCGCTGGGGAGGGCAGGACAAGGAGAGGCAGGACTCGGGACAGACTCTTCTCATCTGGATTTTGAACTTGGCTCTGGATGTTTTCATTGTTTAACCTTGAGCAAATTGCTTAACCACTTCAGCTTCTAATTCTCAGCTGTGGAATAGGAATGGTAATGCAGGTGGGCAACTCTTAAGATCCTGAAGAAACTTAATTTTTTCTATTGTTTCCCCTTTGGTTTCCTCGTGCCTAGCATGGTGCTGGGGACATGGCAAATGCTCCAAAGAAGATCTTTTCCTTCCTCTCTGCGATTCTGAAAGCAGGGCAGGCTGCACCGGGTCCCTCCCATTTCCCTACCCTCTGCCTCTTCCAGGCACAGGTCCAGGGAGGGGAGGTGATCCTCCCTCAGCCTCAGGCCTGGAGCAAGTAAAGCTCTGAGGGGGAGCATTTGGCAGACTGGCCTTGACTTTGGGGGCCCCTGCAAGCAGTGGGCGATGGAGAGGAGAGGGCCACCCAAGAAGGGAGCAATGCCGTGACCTGCAGACCGGCCACTCCTTCCTATTAATCAGAAAGACTCACACACAGAACTTCTTCTATGACAGGTTCTGGTGGGAGCTTCACACACATTGACTCAATCTTCCCCACAGCCCATTGGGGTAAGACCATGCCTGTTTTACAGATGAAAAAAACTGAGGCACAAATGGACCTGTAGCTTGCTTATGGTCACTCCATCAGTGAGTAACAGATTCAAACCACAAGCCTACACAGATTCTGTCACAGGCACTGTTTTATCACCATCCTGGGAGCCTCCCTGGGTCCGGCTTCCGCAGCTCTGTGTGCCTGGGGCCCTCTTCTCTGTTTGGAGGTCTGGTTAAGTTCCTAGGAAACTTCTGTCTCCTCCCCCCCCATTTTTCTGTCCTTGGGAGACCTGGCGGGCAATGGGAATTGTGCAATCTCCTGGCCAATTCTTTTGCTTTTGGGGGAAATTGTATCTTGGCAAAACGGAGACTGCAGAGAACCTGGCCCAGGGGAGAACCTAGCTTCCCTCAACCCCAGTCCCTCTGAGAGCCCCTTCCGTCTCTGCATGGCACCCCAGCTGGAACTGTGCCCAGCCAGACTGGGCATGAGACACTGCTCCCTGGGAGGCCCCTCCATCCCTCCCTAAGGACGGAAGTTAAGGCTGGCATTTCGTGGAATGGAACCTGAATGGAACCTCTATGGCTTTGCTGGCCCCGTCCCTACTGGCCATCCCATCCTCATCCCTGAGAGCTTCGGGAGCCTTTGGCCTCCCCTCGGCCCGTGGTCCTTCATTCATTCATGCAGTAAGCTAACAGTGATGGGCCTCTCTCGTAGGCCAGGCAGGCCCTAGGGGATCCCTAGCTAAAACCCAGCGCTTTCCCTCTCTGACCACCAGTATTTAGTCATTGAGAGGAGAATGTATGGGGGGGGGAGGGGAGGAAGAAATCAAGGAAAGCTGCCGAGAAGGTGACCTCCAGAGTGACCAGGAGCTTGGGGGACCGGAGAAGCTGACGGGGCACTCCGGAATGGCCCTCCAGACCTCACTTTCCACCAGCCACGCTCTCAGGTCGGTCAGAGAGGCAGCGGGTGGGGTGCCATGGGCTAAGCACTTCCCTGAACGATCAGTTCGCAAGGCCCTGGGAACCGCCTACAGCTGGGCCGTCAGAGCTCGGTCCTGGACACCTTTGGAGGTGGCCTGGCCCTGGCCACTCCGGGCCCCACGCATCTGCGTGGTGGTGACCAACCTCTCCAAAGCGCCAAGCCCGCCTGGGGGCCCTGCTCCGCCCGCGGGGGCGAGAAGCTTTGGGGGAACAGAAGAGGGGAGAGGTCGGGCACGCAAGGAGCAAGTGCAGACAGCTGTGGGGACGCGGCCTTCACTGTTCTTGCCCGTCCTTCCTTCCTCAGGCGAGCCTTTTTGGGAGCACCGGGAATATGCACCCCCGGGTTCGTGCTGGCCTCGGCGAACACCTCCAGGCTCCTCCTTCGGCGGCTCGGTTCCCCGCCTGGGGGAGGGCGGGAAAGGCGGGGAGCCAGCCGCGCATCCCCCTGCGGGGCTGAGGAGACAGCGCTCCTGCAGAGCGCCGACCCAGCTGCCTGCCCCCGCGCCGCGCGCACAGAAACGCCAGCTGCCCTCTCCCCTCTCCATTTTGCACCCCGGGGACGGACGCGGAGGGCATCTCCCAGAGGCGGGGTCCCCAGGCCCAGAACCCGGCCTGGACAGCACCTAACAGAGCAGAAGTTCGGGGGCTCAAAGCGGCTCCCCAGGCCACCCAGCAGGACGCTGAGCCTCCGAAAGGGAGAGAGGACCAAGATGGGACCAGGAGTGTGTGTGTGTCGGGGGAAGGGGGGCAGGCGGGCAGAGGAAGGAGTGGGTTGACCACCTCACCCTGCCCTCCCTGCGCCCCTGCAGCTGCCTCCACCTTCTGCCCGTCCAAGGCGGCCAGGGTCCTTCCTGTCTGGTCAACACTGATCCAGATCTGCCCCCCTGGGCGCCCCATGTGCAGAGCAGCCTGTAGGACCCCTACGCACCCCCTTTCCGAGGCCGAGACCTCCTCCTGAGACCGCTGAGCCCAGTGGCTGAGATCCCTCCCAAACCCAGGACCTGGGTAGCGCGGGCCAGCACTCCCGCCTGCCCGGAGAGAAACGCCCGCGCACAGCCCAGGTGGCCCCGGTG
>PVJN01018981.1:17500-38045 GCA_004026805.1 Lasiurus borealis
AAAGCACAAAGACTTTATTTACAGTTTTTATTTTAATATAATAACCAGATCCAATGGACCTAACATAACATGAATTTATGTTCATTTTTTCAACCATCCTTCTCACCGGTCATATATATTTGGAGGGGAAATGTAAACATTATCGTCTAAAGTACCTTATATACATCTAATAGCTGATCATAAGAAAGGACTTTAACAATCTACAAAGTTAAAGCTGATAAAGGGTACCATATTTTGGTTTATTTTATTTAGCCTTAAATTATATATTAATATTTTTAATGTAAACTCAGTAAGAGCTGGTATAATCAATATTTAACATAAGTAGTCTCATCTCTTTAAAGAAAAAAAGAAAAAAGTTGAGCTTTAGATCATTGCTATTTCATTGGGAAATTCTCTAATATTTTATGGGAATATTTTAATAGACCCCAGGAGGAAATGTTGTTTTCCCTTGAAATATTTTCCATTTGATGAAAATAATAATTTATCCTGGAAAGTGAATTCTTTCAAACGCCTCCTGGAAGCCTATTTTTTTTTTTTAATGAATTTTTAAAATCCAGTGTCTTCAAAATAACAAAAATATGTCGGAACACAAATTTGAAATAAATCACAGAAAATAGTGCCAATGGGTATATATGAATGTGTGTGTACATCTCTTACATATGTATATGTTTAAGAGAACAGATATATATGTATATACATACATACATACATATATACACACACACAAATATGTAGGTAGCATACCTACATTTTAATACACATACCCACTTCACTGGGTCTAAACATGCACTAGCAAGTTATTTTAGGGCTTTAACTCTTCAGGAAAATCTCATTATGTGAGGAGCGAAGTGGCTCTGCGGGGAGCATTATGGAAATATCTGGGCTTGATTTAATGAGGCTCTTCACATTGGTGGAATACCAACTTAACAGAGAAAAGTCTACCCAGGACGTCCGAGTTACCAAAATGAAAATTGGCCATTGAGATGATAAGAACGCGTCTTTCTCCTGCGAAATCACTTCAGGTAACGGAGATAACATTAAATAACATACATTCTATGCACCGAGAACAATGTTTTATGTACCGAGTCTCTTATCCGTCTCTCCTAATGACTTCCCTTAGCGGGTTGTTAGTACTTGACAGCAGGTCTCCGTGCGGGGAACTTTTCTCCAATTCCACATTCAAAGGAGGTCCATCAGAGAGCATGATTGGCAATTTTCGTCATAATCTGCACATTATTAGCATCAAAATTGACGTGGCAGTTAACACTGGTGGGTCGTGATGGGCCTTTCTTCAAGTTCAAGGAACACCCCCCCCCCCTCCTGCAGCCGGGGTTGGCAGAGCGGGTCCCCACGACCCAGCGGCGGCGGGGCCGAGGCCAAGGCGCCGAGCACCGTCCTGCCCGGGGAGTGAGCGAGCAGAGAACGGACGGAAGGAAGAAAGGAAGGAAGGAAGGAGGGAAGGAGGGAGGGAGGGAGAGAGGGCTCGAGCGCAGAAGAGCGCCCCAGGAAATGCTCCAGGCTGATAGCGTACGTCTGTCTAGAGATTCAAGTATTTCCCAGATATTGACGTGGAACCCGGCAGCGGAACCCCTGCGCGGAGAACGCCGCTCGCAATGCTCCGGAGATCTGTCACTCCCGCCCTCCCCGCGTCTTCCCTGGGCAGAAACGTTAGCCGTGGCTTTTTGCATAAAACATCCAAGACGCCTGCACCCCAAACCAGCGAAGGGAAAGTAGTGGGGGGGCCGAGAGAGAGGAGGCGAGACGCCCCTTCCCCGCCCTCCGCTTTGTCCTTCCCGGGGAAGGGGCCTCGGCCCCGCACGCGGCAAAGCAGCTCACACACAACACGCCCCGTCCGGCCGTCCGCGCCGTCCACCTGCCCGCCCGGCCCTGTGCGCCCTCCCGCCCTTCCGCTCCCCTGGGACCGGGCCCCTGACCAGCTCGGGCCGAGAGACAAGTGCCACCGGCCTCGCCCTCGTCTACAGACGAGAAAGGACGAGTGAAGGCGGGGGGTAGAGCAGCCGCAGGAACCCGGGGTGACGGTCCCGCCCGCACCCAGCACCCAGCACCCAGCACCCGCGCGCCCCGAGCCCCGCTCCTTTGTGTGTGGTTCACCGGCGCCGCGGGCCGCGTGGTGCGGCCGCAGAGCCCGGGCCTCCGGGCTGACGGCGGGCCCGTTCCCCGGAGCAGGGTGGCTGGAGGTCGAGGGGATTGTCTCGGGGAGACCAAGAGCTCGGGACGGAGACGGCAAGCGGCGGGCCCCGGGCAGCGACGGAAAACATCCTCAGAGAAGGGGGAGGCGGCTGGGTCACAAATACAAAAATAGAGATAATTTGGGGTTCGTGGGGGCGCCCGTTCTTTCCGCGCCCCCCGCCTTTCCTGCAGGCTCCCTGCCGCCTCCCGCGCCGGGGCGCCCCCTGCCGGCCGCTCTCGCGGAGGGCAGCGCGCAGCGGGCACGGGGACGCGCGGCGGGCGCGGGGCGGGGAGGGGGCGCGCGGAGGGGACTCGGGGACACGGGCCCCCGGTGGCGGCGGCGTGGTTATCTGGTGAGAGGCGCCTCGTCCCTCTGGTCCGGCGGGCTCACGGCGGTCTTGCTAAGCACCGCGGCGGAGTAGGGCAGGAAGCCGCTCTCGGAGCGCGGCGCCGCGGCGCTGCAGCCGAAGTCTGAGCCCCCCGCGGCCCCCGCGGCCCCCGCGCCGCCCCCGCCGGCCCCGCCGCCGCCCCCTCGAGAGCCCAGGGCCGCGGCGGCGGCGGCGGCGGCCGCGGCGGCAGATTGACTGCTGTGGCAACTGAGGCACGAGCAGGGCGCCGAGCCGCCGCTGGGGGGCGCCCCGGCCGCCGCGGCCGAGGAAGCGGCGGCGGCCGCGGCTGCAGCCGCCGCGGCGGCCGAGGCCGCGCTGTTGAGCCCCGCGGCGGCCGCGGGCGTCTGGTAGAGGCCCGGGTGGCGGAAGCTGCACAGCAGCTCGGGCCGCGAGTAGGGGTGCGAGAGGGCGCGGAAGGTGTCCAGCGGGCGGATGGAGGTGGCAAAGGGCGACGAGGCGGCGGCCGCCGCTCCGGAGGCCGCCGCGGCCGCGGCCGCCGCCGTGACGCCCACGTGCGGGTAGTAGTGCAGCGGCACGTGCGAGTGGAAGGGGTAGGGCAGGCTTCCGGTGGCGGCCGCGTGCGTCATCATGTAGGTGTAGAAGCTGGGGTCGGCGGGGTGCGGCCACGACATGGCCAGGCGCTGCCGCTTGTCCTTCATGCGTCGGTTCTGGAACCACACCTGCGGGGAGAGCCGCGCCGCGGCCCGAGTTAGGGGGCGCCCCCGCCCCGGCCCTCCCCGCCCCCTCCAGGGATCCCCCGAGGGACCCGGCCTCTTCCCTGGCGTCCGGGCCCGGCCCCCCGCCCCTGCCCGCCCCGCTGGGACAGAGCCGGTGGCGCTGCGGGCCGCGGGGCGCGCCCTCCTCTCCAAAAGGACTCTCCGGCTCGGGGCCCGGCGGCTGCCGCCCCGCGGGGCCTCTGCTCCCTGACTTTTTGCTGCGTTTTCTCGTCCCCACGCACCCTCCCTCCGCCCACCGGCCCCGGCTCTCAGCCCCCGGGTCTGCCCCTCCTTCCAAGGGCGGCTGCGGCAGCGGCTTGGGGAAAAGGTCGCCGCTCGAGGTGCCGAGTCCTCGGAGCGCCCCGAGCCCGCCCGCGGGGTCCCTGGCTCGGCCGTGACAGCGAAGGGACGGTTTTGTGGGGGAACCTCTGCCTCACAGGAGCGGTGGGAACACCTTCCCTCCTCTCCCATCGGGAAGCGGGTTTGTCTACGCCCTCCCAACCCGGGTTCTCAAGAAGACATTCTTCCCTCCAGAAGGGAAAGCCCGAGGAAACCGAGGGGGATCCCCACGCCCTTCCCCTGTCCCGTGGAGTTTCCCGGGTCGTTTTTCTAGGGTGTCGGGTGCTCGGTGTAGTCACCAAGTGGCCCGACCTCCTGTTCCCCCCCCCCCCTCTCTCTCCGTCATATAATAAAACCAGCCACCTAAAATGTGTGCATAAGGACAATTTCACTGCGTTGTCTCTCCAGGGAGGGGAGGGCTGACCTTTTCCTGTTGCCCCGGAAAAAATATTTAGAACATGTTTGTTTTTTTTTAAAAAAAAAAAAAACACCTAATCGGTTTTTAAAATACAGTTTTCTCTGTGTTGTAACGATGCTATGTGGAAAATTGATCCCCAGGATCAAAAGCAAATGAAAAGTTCCCCCGTCCGGTTCGCACCAGAGGAACAAAGACCAGCCTGCTCTGCCGCCAAGGGGACAGGGGAGCCGGGGACCTGGGCACCTGGGCCGGGCGAGCGTTCGCGGCGTCGGCCCCCCGGCCCGGGGCCTGCTGCCCAGGTCAGCGGGGCCCGCCAGCCCTTCGGGTTCGGCCGCTGAGAGAGGAACACGCCGGTTCCCGGGGTGACGCGCCCTGGGGTGGTTTTCCGGCCCAGACAAATCTAGCCACCCAGGAAGGAGAACCCCACCTCCACCCGGACACCCCCACCACCCGGGGGGGGCGAGAGCCAGGCGCGCGCGGGAATCGATACCTTGATGGTGGTTTCGGGCAGGTTGAGCGCGGCGGCCAGCTCGCACCGGCGGGGCCGTGAGACGTAGTTCTCCCGGTAGAACTCCTTCTCCAGGCGCGCGATCTGCTCGCGGGTGAACGCCGTGCGGTAGCGCCGCACCTGATCGGCCCCGGTGCCCGAGCTGCCCAGCGCCGCGCCCCCGCCGCCGCCGCCGCCACCGCCGCCGCCGCCTCCATGCAGGCTGCCGAGGCCCGAGCCCGACGAAGACGTGGTGGTGCCCCCGGCGGAACCGCTCTCCGCGTACCCTGGCGAACAAACGGCCGACAGCACCGGAGTCACTGCGGGGCCGGGGCCGGGATCGCCGCGCCGGGGCTGCGCGCGGCTGGGGGAAGCCGGGAGGGCCAGGCGAGGCGCTGCCTGAATTGATGGGGTCTGTCAGGCTTACAAATTGCCCCCGTTAATGGAATCAATAAAGTTTGGAGAGCACTTCATAACCAAATAATCAGAACTCAATTAGGGTGGTTTGTTTTTTAAAAAAAATAATAATTGGAAATTTCCAACTCGGGGAAAATTGGCCCAGGGAAAATGCCCACTTCCAGGCGCAGTTTGGGCAGCTCTGGGTGTGCCATGGTCTGGAGACCACCGCGCAGCTTTCTGCACGGCCTCGAACACTTCTTGGATGGTTTCTTGGGGGGGGGGGAGGTTGCTTTAAAATTTTAAGATTTGAAAGCCAGCAGCAGCGGCTCAAACCGGAACCATTAGGGGGTGGACCTTACTTTTCAACTCTTTTCCTCCCGCTGACCCAAGCGGGTCTCCCAAAGACGCCCGGCGGCGAGGCTCCCGCCGCCTTACGCAGAAAGCCCCCTCCGCGCGGCCCTGGGCGCTCAGAAGAAGAGGGGACCCGAGCCGCTGCTCAGGGCACTCTTCCCCGAGCGCGCCTCCGCGGCTGGCGAGGGGTCAGTCGGCTCGCACCGGCTGCGAGAGCCGGGCGCAGAAACCTTTGCTCCGGCTCAGGAGCCGGGCCAGGCCGTCCGGCGGGCCTGGAGCCTCCGGCCTGCGCGGCTGGGAGAGACTCCATGATCAGAGCCCGAGGGCACGGTCTCCCGCAGGCGTCCCGCCCCTGCTGGAGCGGGGCGAGCCGCAGCTGGCGGCGGGGGGTAGCAGAGGAGCCAAGTCACCGGGAAGGGCCGGCGGCAGCCCCGGGAGAAGAGAGAGGGTGGGACCGGAGAGCGCGGCGCGGTTACCTTTGCCATTGTTTTCCTTGAGCGGCGCGGCGCCGAGGCCGCCGGGGGAGCGCAGAGCGGAGCAGCCCACCTCCACGTCGCTGCTCATGTCCGCCTCGGCGGCCGCCTCCGGATAATGGCCCGGCTTTTTGCGGCCCTCCGCGGCCGAGGCGATTTCGGAGGAGACGGTGCTCTCGCTGCCCGGGTGCTGCAGGTTGAACAGAGTGTCTATTTCGAATTTGCCCTTGGCAGGGAGGTCTCCCAGAGAGCTGTGCAGGGGGGCGGACGGCAGGCGCGGGCTAAGGCGAGCCGGGTGCTGCGAATTTTCCAGGGCCTCGAGCACCGCATTGCCCGCCGAGTCGGACAAATTGGAGAACCTCTTGCCGGCCGTGGGGCTGTGCAGCCCTCTCTCCATCAGAATCATCTCTTTTCTTATTCTTTCCATCATCTCAGCTTTCTAAAAAAAAAAAAAAATAATATGCCACAGTGGTCCAGCTGTCCCGTCCTAATGATGGGCTGCGCCTTGGGCTAATTCTCATTCAGCCCCAGCGAGCGCCTCTAAATATTATTATCTCTTTTGGAGGGAGGCAGGAAAATTGTGGAATGCCAGAGCGAGGGAATGACTGGTCAGAATGACCCATACATCCTTCCGAGCCCAAGATGTCATTCATCAAAAAGTAGCGCTCGCTCGTCATTAAGGTACGAATGACGCCGTTCGAATAATCATTTATTGTAACAGGTTTATAAGCAAATAAATACACGCTCCTGTCAGTGGGTAATGAAGGCGGCTTCGGAGCAGACAAATAGATCCAGGTAGGAGGCTGGAGAAGACAAGAAGTGAGGAGGAAGGCTCCCGGTCCTTTGCCCGCGCAGAGCCGGTTCTGCTCGCCCGGGGGTTTGGCCTCGGGGGTGAAATTGACAGTCTGATTAATAGAGCGCTCCGCGGCACATTTCCCCCTTCATTTAGGGGCATCATTACGCTCTCAGTTTGCTGGGTTGCCCCTTAGGTCCTAATCATGCAGCGCCTTCCTCATTTTTCCTCGGACACAGATACGTGTTAAATAATAGATAATGCTTTGATTTTTTTTTTTTCCAGAGTAGATCGTCGTAGGGAAGCCTTTTTTTTTTTTTTTTGAACATTTACCATTGGGAGGGGGTGAGGGGTGGACAAGGGGGAGGATGTAGGAAGAGTTGCGTAAGGAGAAGACCTCGCGCTCCTGTCTGGATTACTTATCTTTTTGAATTTCAGAACGAAATATGTATTTTTATTTAACAGATAGGAACGCCGACTTCTCTCGCTCTCTCTCCCCCACTTCGCCTCAGCCTAGGCTGCTCTTCTTCCTTCCCAGGAGAGAGAGAGAGAGAGAGAGAGAGAGAGAGAGAGAGAGAGAGAGAGGGAGGGAGAGAGATTGTGGACTTTTGAAAGCAGTTTAGTGCTACGTGGCTGGGGAGGTGCGCTGGGCCCGCGCCTCCAAACGGAAATCATTAGGTCCTCTCTGATTTTTTAACACCGTTTGCGGAGGGAGTTCCGAACTCGCAGCCCCAGGTTTTTTACTTTTTATAATCCTGCTGATGGATAGGCTTCTCGCCTACGGGTTTTCCCTGGGGGGAAGGAACTCTGCTGGGCGATTTCACAGCAGAATCCGGCAGCGGACTTAAAACGCAGGGGCGGTTTACAGCGCCATATGGGCCGCCCCACATCCCCTCTTCACGTCGCCGGCGCTCCCCTGCCCGCTCCGAATGCAATCGTTTGTGGCCAAGGTGCCGGGCTTCGGGGTCAATCGGGGCCAAGGAGAGGGCCTTTCCCCGAGGCCACCCGGCTGCCCTCCCCTCCCGACGCGGCTCTCCTCCTCCGTTTCCTCCCCGCCCCCCACCCCTGCCCCTGCCCCAGCCCCAGCCCCAGCCCCAGCCCCAGCCCCTTACCTGTGGCCCCGGGTGCTCCCCGCGCGGACTCCCGGCGCGGAGAGTCGCGGACCCGCCCGGCTGCTGCTCCTCGCCGCCGCCGGGGCTCGGCGGCCGGGCCTCGGGGCGACCACTTGGCTGGTCATAACGACGCCGGTGGCCACCATTTTTACGAAGATCAATCTTTACCCGAGGCCCCTGCACGGCTCCTCCCGCGCTCACCCCGCACCCCGCCCGGACCCCCAGTGCACGGTGCGGGTCCGCCCGCCAGCCGCCCACGGGCAGAGAGACCCTCGGCCCCCGGCGGCGAGAGGAGAGGGGCTGGGGCGGGGACCCCGAGGTCAGCCTGCGAGCTGCCGCCGCCGAGGCCGCAAGACCCTGGCCGCCTGGGCGCGGGGCGCGGGTCCTGCGTCCCCGCCTCAGCACCCACCCATACCCCGGCCCAGGCCCCCCCTGCCCGCCCCGCCGCCACACCCAGCACATCGGGGTGTGTGAGGGGCAGACCCGGGATCTGTGTGTCCATCCCGGCGTTGGCGCTTTCCTTTTAACCTTGGCCCCGTTGGGGGCGCGTCAGGAATGTAAGGGGAGGCGAGGTGTGAAGTATATTTATATACATTTATATACGTGGCCCATGCCAAAAGTTTCTCTCCTTTTCCCCTTGGCGCCAACTTACTCCAGCGGCGCGCGCTTTGCTTAGAAAAACCCATCCCACCCCTTTCAGGAAATACAGGGGAGCTCCCCCCCCCCCCGCAGGTGAGACGTGGAGAGCGGGGCAGGCGTCGTGGCTGGGGAGGGAGGAGTGGGGGGCCGCGGCGCAGGCTTGGGGTGCACCTCCGCCCCCGCCCCAGAGGCCACCCGACTCCGAAAAAACGGCGAGCCCTTTCCAACCGGCTCCGCGGCCCTTCGCGCAGTCAGGGCGCAGCCCTGCCGGTGCCCCCGCCGCTCCCCCCACACTCCCGCCGCTGCTCCCCAGTCCCAGCGCCAGCTCCCCCGCTCCGGGCCGGCCTGCCCCGCGGAGGGGAGGAGGGGAGTCGCCGCGCAGGACACTGAAAGGGTCCCCCTCTCCCAGCCCCACATGCTTTGGGGACTAAATGGGACCCCGCGGTCCAGGCTGGGATGCGTGGTGGGGACAGGGGACCGAGGCCCCGGCGGGGAGAGGGAGGGGGCAGAGGCGAGGAGAGTGGGGGGGAGAAGGGGGGTGTCGGGCGGAGGCGCGACCAGGGCGGAAATCGCGGATGCCTTTATTGCTGTCGTTTGGCGCCCCCATCTGTTTTCCTCGAGGTTTTGGCGGCTGTGAGCCGCTTCCCATCGCAGCAGCAGCCGCCGCTGAGTTCTGGGTACACCGACCCTCCTTCCTCCACCCAGCCAGTAGCTCCCCGCTGCCCCCCGTCCTCTGGGACCCCTCACCTCTGGCCCCAATGTCTGCGCCAAACCTACCTCGTTCTGCTGAAAAGGAAAAACACCATTTCTCTGGCACACTTTCGTTCATTAGGGTTCTGAAAACTATAGCACACCTTTCAAGTAACACTAACATTAAGCATTTTAACATGTTTATTAAGAAAGGTACATCTCAGGGAAACTGCTCACCATAGAAGGCACCTATTATTTTTCTTTTTTAAAAAGTATTATTATTATTATTATTATTATTTTACAGAGAGGAAGGGGGAGAGATAGAGAGTTAGAAACATCAAATGAAAGAGAAACATCGTCCAGCTGCCTCCTGCACACCCCCTACTGGGGATGTGCCTGCAAGCAAGGTACATGCCTTTGACGGGAATTGAACCTGGGACCCTTCAGTCTACAGGCCGATGCTCTATCCACTGAGCCAAATTGGCCAGGGCGGACCCTATTATTTTTCACTAAACTGCGTGTAGCAGACAATATTTCATAGGAGGCAGTGAAGATTCCCTTACAATATTTAATGCCCCTTCGTTTACTTAGGTTCCACATTTAGAAGTGATAGTAACATTGGTCAACTTATATGTAGCTTTTACTCTGAAAATACAGGTGCTTTTTAATAATCCTCTACACCTCTGGATTATTACCCCTTTCTCAGAGGCGAGAAACCTTTCACACAGCACACAGAGAGGTTGCAGGATTTGCTCCCCATGTAAACTTACCTTGGATAATATCCACGTTATAAGGTATAAAAACTTTGGGTAGCATTTTTTTTGGAGGGTCTTCCCATTTTGCACATATCTCCTTTAAATCCGGGCCTACCTCAAAGACATTGAGCCGGTGTAGTGAGAAGATGAACACAGTTCTGTTGGTGTTTATTAATGAAATGCCCAAACCTTGCACCTCTCCAGAAAATTGGCTGGCACTGGAAATGGGCTTTGTTAAATGTCCCCACTTTTTAAAGACATAACTTTAGGGCTATCAAGGCCTCCTACGGTACAGGACTCAATAAAACAAGAAAAGGATCCACCCCACGTCCTCGCGGTTTGACAGGAGCTTTGAATGCGCTTTGAGGGTGAGGATGTGGAGAGGAGTTTCTCCAAATGGATTGAAAAGCAATTTTTGCTCAAAAGCAATTACAGGAAAGAGGCCTAATTTGAGGAACGCGTAGGCCTTCGGACCAAATATTGTTTTTTGAGGAGCGGCAGATCCTCCCCTTTGGGTCAACTGGAGATGATAAAAATGTGTCTGTCCGTGGAGAAGAGGGGAGGGGAATCTCCCGGACCATGGGGCAAAAATCCCGGCGGCTGCTTTGGGCGGCCAGCTCGCTGGGCACGGGATGGGATGGAGCAGCTGTCTGGTTACAGCCTGAGCGGCGAACGCCGGGCACATTTTCTTTAGACTGAGTGAGTTCCCCCCCATGGCTTGGTGTTTGGAAGTTTCGGTTTATGAGGGAAGACGCTGGTTTGGAGAATCCAGGCCCGGCTCTTACTGGCAACTTTTTGCGGCCATCCTGGCAAATCAGCCTTGAGTTTCTACCTCTCTGGGGTCTTTCTGGCTGCTTCTATTTCCCTCCTTCTTCCCCCTAGAATCCCGCACCCCACCTGAGTGGAGGATGGAGGAGTACTTTCTCCGTGAACTCTGGGGCTACCTAGGCACACTGCTTGCCTGAAACTTGTGCGCCCTGAGACATGACAGGAAAACTTGCAGGGACATCTAGCGCCAGGCCTGGGGAACTGCGCGCGCCGTCCGGGAAGCTAAGCCTGACTGCTTGCCTCTTCTCCTCCCTCCCTGCGCCTCCCAACTCCACCTCACCCCGCGCCCCTTGGTCCTTAGGCATTTCCCTAACCTTCATCCCGTTGCGGTGCCGCTGACCACACCGCACTTGCATTTCTGGTAGAAAATAGGGGTGGGGTGTGGGGAGGGGGAGAGAGAGACAGACAAGAGACAGAGACGGAGTGGGGGGTGAGGGAGAGCAAGGGAGAGAGATGGAGAGAGATGCTCTGTCATCCAAAAGGGCCGACAGAGTTTGCACTTTCTGGCCCTCAGTTAATAATATTGTTAAACAAGTGTATTCCGAGCACAATCCCATACCTTGAGATATGGACAAAACAGCAGAAAATTGTTGTGGTCCCAGCTTTTGTTTTGCAAAAAAAAAAAAATAGCAAAAGTAGGCCAGGGTCCCAATTCTGGTCTCATCCTCTGGCACCTCCTACTCAAGGAGATTAGTGCTTCTCTGGGGGCGATGATGCTCCCAGAGTTTAATTCCCACAGGAAATGGAGGAGTTCTCTCTGTCCCCAGCAAGGGCCAGCTGCCTTGTGGGAGGCAAACCTGGCTTCACCAAAGTGCGCTTTGGGTTTGGAGAGGGTTTCCTTAGTTGCAAATAATTTACATTAAATAAATTCTAATTCTGTTGTTAAATACAAATGGGACTAAAAAGATACTTCTCAGATCTAAAAAAAAAAGTGCTCAACGCAGGACTCCACTGTCTGGCTTTCGCTGGAGGCCCTTTTCTTCGCCCTTGGTTTGTTGCTGTTGTTGTTTAAATTCCTTTGGATGTTTCCAGCCTGAGTGAAACTGGGTAATGTCTGCAGAGGGAAGATTCGTTCCAAAGTTGTCAGGGCACAGACTTGGTTAAGAACACTATCCAGCCACACTCACTGGATTGAAGACTTTACTTTAGAATCGAGACTCTTTTTCTGCACTGAATTTTTGGCATCTTACAAAGTAATTAGGAGGGTGTCCCACGCTGATAGGACCTGGTGATTGTTGTCCTGGCGCTGATGGTCACAGATTATGTGGTTAATCCATAGCTCACTGCTGTCTTGGCAAGCAGAGGAACTTACATTCTTCAGTAAATCTAAATCACAGCCTGCATCTACCTGCTCCCCACCCAAGGGCAGGGACATGATTTGAAAGGTCATCTATGAGGAGGAAGAAGAGATGCTACTTTCAGAACATGACTGATTCCCAAAAGGGGTGTTTGTGGAAGGAAAGAAGGAAGGGGAGTCAGTGATGAGAGGAGAGGGCAGAGCTAACCTGAGTTTCTCTCTCTCTGGCAGAGTGGGACTTTGGACAATGAGGGGATACGCTGAGTTTCTTGCCAAAATCAGGAAAAGTGGCAACTCTGATTTCACTGAGTAACACATCAGTATTTGGACACACTTATGGCCGCAGAAGATTTTCATTTAACAAAGACTATTTATTTCTGTTGTTGAAGCCCCAACGAATACATCCACACACAGTCTGTACTCCTGGTCAGTTTAAGAAAATTATTCCTATTAACTTTAAACCTGAGATCAGCCTGAACATAGGGTATACAAGCTAAATGAAATGTTTCTGTAAATTCAGCCTCAAAATTCCTTCCCTAACTACCACCCCCTTTGCTTGTAAAACTCTGTGTCTTATTGGTTCATAAAAAGAGCAGCCCTGACTTTGTCTGGTACCCAACCACAGCCCTATAATCCAATAGCAGCAGCTGACCTGGGGTGCTGGGTTTAGGGGCCCTCATAGGGTCCAGTCAGAGACCCTTTCCTATGGGGAATTCCCTCTCCTAGGATGTAAGTCTACACTGGAGGCAAGGTCAGTAGCAGGACAGCAAGAGGCAATGCTCTTGATTATTCAAAGTCTCCCTGGTCTCTGAATACTCTCAAGATTACTCAGAGAAACTCCAAGTCCTGCGGGAGACCCAGAGGGCAACTGAAGGCAGGGCCACCATGGAGAAATGTCTTTCCACCAGGGCATCCATTCAGACTTTGCTTCCAGTCTTGCAGAGCTTAGCTTGCTGCACAGGCAATTCAGCCACACGTGAAGTGTCATCTGAAAACAGCAAACCTTGACAAGTTCTTGCTTCCTATTTTAATATCACTTTCTTCATTCTTTAGCAAATAATCAGTTTTTTAAGAGGTATTTATCAGATAGAAAATCACGCAGGTGTCCCGGAATACAAAAATCACAGTGATATTCAGTTTTAAGAGACTGAAATTTCATTGGTTCCAATAATGCAATTATGTCTTAGAAACATTTCAACAAGTTTTTTTTTTTTTTGAGGCCACAGAAAAAAAATTTCTAAGTATCTTTGTCTTCTCTCTCTAAGAAAAAAAAGAAAGGGAGACAAAAAGAAAATAAGAGGATTTCAGAGTAGCATCTCATGATCGGTTTGTTGGGTAAAGAGCACCTAGCCATACACTTCTAAAAAGTCAGTCACCATCACCTAACCCTGACTGGCACTTTCTTTAGCGCCTTTGTAGCTTCCATTGTTAGCTTTTGCATTCTCTCAAAATTGTTTTCATCAGCAAATTCCTATTCCCTGTGATTTTTTTTTATTTTATTTTTTGCAAATCCTTGGGCTCGTCCAGTCTCAATTAGATCAAGAACATGTCTAGGACTTCAAAAAGGTCAAATTCTCCCGCTTTTCCTCTCCAGCACCCCTCTCATAACTTTCCCCTTTATTTGAGCCTTTTATGGTTACTGGGTTTTGCGTGTCAACACTCTCAACACCAGCAGCCCACCCTGCAGTGCCAGGCCAGGCCCGGGAGGGCTCCCTTCCTCTGCCCCAGTAAAAGGCCCAGGCTCTGGTATTCTGCCCCATCCAGATCCTGTCTTGGATCCAGGCACAGCGGGTCTGTCTAGGTGACACGCTGGCTTCACCAATCACAGGCTCAGGGGAGTGATTTTCCTCGGAGATGGGCTGGCCTGGGGAGTTGACAGTAAGAACTCAAATGGACTCTTTTGGAGAGCTCCTACACCCACCCCAGAATCCTCAGCTATGCGGATATGTCTGTTCTCAAGTGGAACCTTGGAGTCACCCAAAAGACTCACACTCTTCATGATGGAGATGGAGGAGGGTGGCCTGGTGGGGCTCAGGGGCTGAAGACTGACACAAAGGGATGAAGCGGGGTCAGGGCTTTGCCCACAGCCCACTCTCACCCCGCCAAGTCAGAGCCAGTGGCTCTGGGCGGCTTCTCTCACCAGCCCTCACTTCGCCTGGGGGGCTGGAGGGAGGGGGGGAGACACGCCCGCCCTCTTAATTTGCCCCCTCTTAGGTCTCTGCAGTTGGCAGCTGGGAAAAGAAAGCGAAACAAAGGTTCCTGGAAAAGTGAAGTTTTCAATTAATTGGTGTGAGTGACGGGCGGGGGCGGTGGGGCGGGGGGTGGCTGCAAAATGCCAGAGACCGGTTGGCTGCAGGCGAGGAGGCGCTGGGCCGGTGCGCCCGCGGCAAAGTGGCGTTCGCCTGGAGCCCTCAATTAAAGGCGGTGGGGGAGGCCGCGCCAGGCCTGGGGAGCCCGGCTCACGCGGGGGAGGACGCCCGGCGGGCCCAAGTGGAGAGGCGAAGGGCGCGCGGGCCAGGCGCGGGCTCTCCTCGCTGGGGCAGACCGCGGGCTGGACTTTATTTGTGAAGCCTGCGCCTCTGGCCCCCCGGGCGCTGGGTGAGCATTTCCCCGGGCGGCGGACGGCGCGTGTGTGAGTGGGGGTCTGCTCGCGTGGGCCTTCGTTCGGGGGACCCCCTGGGATAATGTGCGTGCAACGCCCCTGCCCCCCTCGCCAGGTTGTGGGAACGAGCTCTCTCGGGTTCAGGGGGGTGTGGGTCGGCTAATGCCAGTCATCAAGCCACAGGGTGAAAGATCGGCTTGTGTTCGCCTCGTTCCGACCCTCCCTGTCGCCCCCCTTTCTGTAGCAGCGGGGCAACGCGGGAGCCCCGGAGAGGTGGCAAACGCAGCCTTGGCGGAGACCGGCGCAGGCCTCAGACAGAGCCCGCCTCGGCCGCACGCCGGGCCTGGGACGGTTGGTCGCGCCATCCACCCGTGGGGGTGGCGGCGGCGCAAACGCCAGGGTCCCCGGGAGGGCGGGAAGGAGAGGTGGGCTGCTCCAGGGGCTGCGGAGGGGTGGGGGCCGGGGTGGGTGGGTGGGTCCAGAGGGGCGCGGGCCCGGAGCCAGGCTCTCCCGCGCCCCCACCCTCACGTGGCCCCGTGCAGCCAATGGCACGGCCCTGAGCGAGAGCCCTCGGGGAGGGAGGCGGCCCCCCGACCGTCCCAGGCCCCCTCCCAACCTGAACTTCGTTTTTATAAACGTCCCGCGATGAGCTAACCTGTTGGAGGGCGGGCAGGCGGGCGGGAGGGAGGCGGGAGGCTTGCAGCGGGAGAGAGGGCGAGAGGAAGAGGGCGGGAGCGCGAGAACGAGAGAGAAAGGAGAGGAGGGAGGAGGAGGCGCGCTGCGCCATGGTGTCCTGCGCGGGGCCGGGGCCGGGGCCGGGGCCGGGCCGGGCCGGGCCATGAGCCGCGCCGGGAGCTGGGACATGGACGGGCTGCGGGCGGACGGCGGGGCCGCCGGCGCGGCCCCGGCCTCCTCGGCGTCCTCCTCGTCCGTGGCGGCCGCGGCGTCCGGCCAGTGCCGCGGCTTCCTCTCGGCGCCAGTGTTCGCGGGGACGCACTCCGGGCGCGCGGCGGCGGCGGCGGCGGCGGCAGCGGCGGCGGCGGCGGCGGCGTCCGGCTTCGCCTACCCCGGGACCTCGGAGCGCGCGGGCTCCGCCTCGTCCTCCTCGTCCTCGGCCGTGGTCTCGGCGCGCCCGGAGGCTCCCTCGGCCAAAGAGTGCCCCGCGCCCGGGGCGGCCGCGGCAGCGCCCCCGGGCGCCCCGGCGCTGGGCTACGGCTACCACTTCGGCAACGGCTACTACAGCTGCCGCATGTCGCACGGGATGGGCTTACAGCAGAACGCTCTCAAGTCGTCGCCGCACTCCTCGCTGGGAGGGTTCCCGGTGGAGAAGTACATGGACGTGTCGGGCCTGGCGAGCAGCAGCGTCCCGGCCAACGAGGTGCCGGCGCGAGCCAAGGAGGTGTCCTTCTACCAGGGCTACACCAGCCCCTACCAGCACGTGCCGGGCTACATCGACATGGTGTCCACCTTCGGCTCCGGGGAGCCTCGGCACGAGGCGTACATCTCCATGGAGGGCTACCAGTCCTGGACGCTGGCCAACGGGTGGAACAGCCAGGTGTACTGCGCCAAGGACCAGCCACAGGGCTCCCACTTTTGGAAATCGTCCTTTCCAGGTAAGGACCTTGGGGAGGGGGGAAGCGAAGACAGAGGAGGCGGAGGGGGGGGGGAGGGAGAGAAGGAGGAGAAAGGACTTGCAGTGGATGCCCCTACTTGGGAGTGGGCGCCCGTCCTTGCCCCACTAGGCTTAACCCAGTTAGTGTGAAACCTGTAAAGTCCTCCTTTGACTTAAACTCTCTCAGAGCCCTTTTCATTTCATGGACGGATACCAGCCTTTTTTTTTTTTCCTCCTAAAGTTGAATGTCTTTGCGTGCCCTTGGCTCAGTCGGGCCCGTGGTTCCCCTTCCCCAGAGAGGTGTCACACAGAGTTGGGCCCTACTTTTCAAGGACATGAATGCCCCAGAGTCACCCACTAAAGCTCACAGGTTTCAAACACAGGAACACAAGAAAGCGAAGCTTGGACTAACAGCCTGCATTTTTCTTTTCTTTTCTTTTTTCTTTTTTTTAAAAAAAGTCTGTGTATGGTTTGTGTGTGCACAACCGGTATTTGCTGAAACTGTCCTTATGAACATTCCCAATAACCACACCATAAAAAAAAAATCGCAGGCTTGTTAAGATGCCGGTTGGAGAAATCATGATGATCCATCAAATAGGCCTTCACTTTGAAGTGTAAATAATCTTTCTTTAATAACAGGTAAATGATGTCTGTGTAAATAATAATAAAATGTAAGCGAGAGGCCTGGCTTTCTTTAGTCACCGTAGCCCCTCCAAACATACACACACAGTCCCCAGCTAGGTGCTGCAGATATTCTGATCTAATTATTCCCGTGCTATTTTTTTTTATACCAGGGGATGTGGCTCTAAATCAGCCAGACATGTGTGTCTACCGTCGTGGGAGGAAGAAGAGGGTGCCCTACACCAAACTGCAGCTCAAAGAACTGGAGAACGAGTATGCCATTAACAAGTTCATTAACAAGGACAAGAGGCGGCGGATCTCGGCTGCCACGAACCTATCCGAAAGACAAGTGACCATTTGGTTTCAGAACCGGAGAGTGAAAGACAAGAAAATCGTCTCCAAGCTCAAAGATACTGTTTCCTGATGTGGGCCAGATTGGCCACACAGCGTTTAAATGCTTTCCGTTGTCTCCAAAAGACCTTTGGAAAGACTTGAATATGTATTTAATTCCCTCTACCCCCTGCCAGTAATGGCACATTTTGTGAATTGTTTTTTTTTTCCTCTCTCTCTTCCCCTTATCTTGCTCTAAAACTTTTTGCTATCCAACCTGACTTTGTAGTTCTGTTTCTGTTTCTTACTTGTTTATGATTGATTTTGTTCTTTTCTAGGTTTATTTTTTATGACTTTTTAATGTTCTGTTTCTCCCTCCAGGCCAGTATAAAGGACTTGAAGTATTTTTGAATACCCTCCCCCACCCCAATGAATTTCAGAAGTGCCATTCTGATTGTAGGGATTTTTTTTTTAAAATCACTTTAAATGCCTATTTCCAGCACTGATTCTCTTCATAATCCATTAGGGCATAAAGTTTGCAGTCATTCATATCCTGTGACTGGGTAATTAAATAATTACCCCTAGCAATTGCCCTGAAGTAAGCGAAAACAGCTCTGGGCAGGCAGTGCTCCAGGGTCACTGGAAGTGTCTAAAAACAGGAGGCTGGAGGTCCTGTGATGGCTTTAAAAGCAGCTACCTTATTAAATAGGGTTTGTTTTGGGATGAAGACAATCTATTCGACTTCGGGTCTTTCACTTGCTGTTGTAGTTGTATGTGTTTAATACACCTTGTAGACATGTGCATTTGTAATCTTTAATTTGAAAATAATGTGTCCTTGTGGATGCCTTTATTACCCCAGCTCTAGATGCAAATATTTCAATGGCTGCAATTGTCAGAGGTATCTAAATGTGGATGATCTAAATGCAACCCTCTCCTTGGCTTCCAGTCTGTGGGACTAGAATTGAGGCCATCTCCTCCATCCCCAGAAGAAAGGCTAAATTAACGTGACACATGAGTGGGAATTTTTACCCAGAACCCATCGAAGAATTTGACTACCTGAACAAATGTGTTGGGCCTCTCTCAGAGCTATAAAACATCTAACAAATGCAAAAATTGTGGAGCTTTAAGGTCCAAGAAGAAGAAGAAGAAAAGATGTTTCTGAAAGTGATAACTACTTTTAAAGTGCTGCATATTTATGTGACTGAGAGATTATTTTTGTAGATGAAATGTCTGTGAGCTGGGATACATGAGCAGTGCTTCAGGCATTTAATATCACTTTTTACTCCTAGGGAGATGCAAATAAACAGAACTCTCTTATTTCCTCTGAGTCTTTATACATTTGTTTTCTTTTCCAAGCTTATGTTGCCTCTAGAAACTATTCTTATTTATTATAAAATTGTGTTATCCAAATCACTATGATGTTTCCTATGGGTGGTGAAAACTCAGCACCATTTCTGGAAACCCCCTCCTCTCCACTTCTGCCACTCCTCCCCAGTTTCCCATGGCTATAATATAAATAGTGGTGACTTTAAATGAGGATATAACTTGTGGTGTCTAAAGTGATATTTTTTTAACCAGACCACCTCAAAAACATCTCCAATAAAATTTTACTTCTCTTTGAACATTATCAAACTTACTCAGTTTTATTTAAAAAACCAATTATGTATGTGCCTGGGTACAGAAAAAAACATGCTCGCTTGGAGGTTTTCTTCTTAGAAAGGCTGTTATAAATATCTATCTAGTCTAGGAAGGTCTTGAAATTAGACATATCCATATTTGGCCATTGAAAAAGAAACATTTCAGCTTTTGCCTTATCGCCTTCTCTCGGCTGCCTGCACGCAGCAGTTGAAGACTGGAACCATAATTATGCACCCTAAACCTCCGGATACAAATCTTAGGCACTAAGAACTTTCTTCTGCCCCCTTTGGGGATGGGGTGCCTTGTCATTGTTAACACCCAGTCACACTCAGGTTAGGGGGCTGCTAACTTTTTGGAATGTAAGCTCAATACAGATGTTTAAAACCTCACACAGCGTGTAAACGCTTCTGGAGGGAGGGCTCCTTAGGCATCTGCCAGAGAAAGCGCAGAGGTCCGAGGTCTGAAGCTACTTTCGATTTCTCTGGCACGGCTTGACTTCTCTCATATCTTGCAACTGATTGCGGGGTGGCCAACTTGGTTTTAATAATGAGCCTCTCTCTCTCTCTCTCTCTCTCTCTCTCTCTCTCTCTCTCTCTCCACACACACACACACACACACACACTCTGAGGGAGGAGGAGGTGGAAGAAGAGGAGGAGAAGGGACCAATGATTCCATCCCTGGAGAAGAAAGAGCCCCTGAAAATGGGGGCACACCCATTTTCCACTTTGGGAGGAATTACTAACACTTTCTGTTTTTCTTATGTGTGTTTTCATCCTAAACGGGCCTGTTTTCCCTTCTCCACCGTCGTTTTCCTCAACTTCCTTTTTGTCACTTCCAGGTTCAGGGGCCCGAACTCCCTTTCCTGGGTCCATTTCTCAGGTTTCCTATAAGTGGATGGGGGGGGTGGGGGGAGGTCGAGGGTTTCTTTTCCTCTGTAGTCCACCCCCCCCCTTCCCGGCCTAAGAGAAATGGGAGGTTTGCTGAAGATTAAAACTGCGCTTAGACGCTCTCCCGGCGGAATTTGAATTGACGGCTAAATCAACAACAGATGAAGACTCGGTTATTTATATGAATTCCTTTTATATTCCGAAGGGAGGAGGGAGGAGAGGAGCGGTCGGTGGGCTGAGTGCAGCCAAGGAGGCTCGCGGGAAGCCGCGAAGCGCCGGGAGCCCCGGGGAGAGGCCTTGCCTGCGGGTGCAGACCCAGAGGCCCCGCGGAGCGCGCCCCCGAAACCCGGCAGGTCTCGCGCGCCGCGGGGTGGAGGAAGAGTCGAGGCCCGCGCGTCTGCGCGTGGTTCGAGGCGAAGGAGGCTTTGGGCCGCCAGACAAAGGGGCGGCTGCGACGCTTCCCCGGGTCGGCAGCCGGCGGGTCGCTCCGGCTTCGCGCTCCCGGCCGGCCCCGCCGCCCCGGTCTCTCTCCGGCTCTCCGCGCCGCGGGGCCGCGCCTGGCCGTGCGCGGTGGCTGCACCGGCTGGAGACGCCGGGCCGGCTGCGCCGCCCTTCACTGTTGATCTTGACCGAGCGGCGGCGCCTCTCCAGGCGTGGAGCTCGCTCGCCATCTCCTGGGCGGTTGGCGGCATTGGCAGAGCTCGCCGTGGAACTGCACGATTTCCGCTCCCGTTCTCCACTTCTCCAGCGCAGCCTCCTGCCTCCCCCCGCCCACCCCACCCCCCGCCGCCTCCTGCCTGTACCCGGCTCCCCGCTCCAGGCACACAGCCCTGCCTGCCTGCCTTCGGCATCATAAACTCAGGAGCTGCGGTGGGGCGGCTGAGCCCAGGAGGAAAAAGAATCGAGTTGTTCTAGTTTTTTTTGTGTTTTTTTTTTTGTTTGTTTCTGTGTCTCAGTTCTTTTCTGTCTTTTGGGGGGG
>PVJN01018982.1:0-38173 GCA_004026805.1 Lasiurus borealis
AATACCTTTTTTCCAAATAATTCACATTCATGGGCTTGGAATGGAGATGTCTTTCATAGCACATGTGGACTACGAAGGGGCCACTATTCAGTCATTACAGGAGGTCGAGTACATTGCCAACTGTTCTGACCCAGGAAGACTTGGTGATTCTCCAACAGTTTCACAGGCAAGTGCTGTCTCATTCTCCCAGAAATCTATGAGTCACCTTGGCTTCTGTTAGCAATGCAATCCTGAAAATAACCTGACAATAAAAAGCCAAAGTCATAACCTGAACTATAGTTTAACCATGGCATTTTCCCAGGAGGGCTCAGCTACCTAGGAGGGTGCTCATCTGGTGATCTGCCCTGATGAAGGATTGATTGATCCTGGAGGATCATGTTCCTGTTTAGTCCGGACCACATTCAGTTCTTGGCCCTGTCAACTTTATGCTAATGAGGGAACGGATGAAGAACCAATTTAATTACACTGGCCGGTGTTGAAATCCAGAAGAGAGTCTAATATTCAAAGTCAGTGGTTCTTATGCTTATTTTATGGCATCAGAGATTCCCTTGAGATTATGTTAGAATATTATGGATCTCCTTTCCCATAGAACCATAGTACTGATTCTCATTATAAACGGTATTGGGGACTACTGATGGAGTCCAGTCCATGAAGAGGTGACACATTTTTTTTAAGTCACAGCCACATTGTTTTCATGAGAATTGCATGGTACCTCAACTCTTCACCCCGGAAAACTGCCTGGCCCACTTCATGTCATGTGGAATGACAAACAAGATTTGAGCCTGGAGGCCTTCAAGGGCGCCAGGTTCCCAGAGAGCTTAGAGCAGAGAAGGCCTGGTCAGGAAATGGCAGATGCAATTTAGAGGAGAGACCATGAAGCCCCTTGCTGGGCCTGGGGAAGGAAAAGAAGGTCGAGCATTGGTGATGGGTTGCATGCAGAGAGCAAAGGAAAGAGGATTTTGGAACTCTGTACATGCAAGCCCACAACAGGCATGAGGGGGGTGACAAGCATAAGTGAATAGGAAACTGTTTTGATGACCTGTTCAGTTTGTAGCTTCAAATCTTCTTAAAGTCCATACTCAGTCTGGAAACTTTTAACTCTAATCACTGAACTTGCAGACATGATAGTGACGTATAAACAACATTTGGGATTTTCACATGTAGACTTCAGTCGATGCTGGTTTTGGAGGTATAGCTTACCTTCTTCTCTACAATGTCTACTTTCATTTGCCTCGGGACCTGTATAATTGGATAATAAACATATCTTAAACTTAAATACAAACTGCTTTAAAATAGCACTTACAGATAGTCCCTATTGATTGTCCAACCTAACCCCTAAAAGCACACAATTCTTAAAGCACCGTGTGATGATCTTATCTTGTGAAAAATTTCAGATTGTGTAATGTGGGATGTGTCTAAGAGGAAAAGGAAGGCCTACGGGCATATGGAGGTTTGGGGTTAGAAAGGAAGTGACATTTATTTTTTAAAAAACTTCCTGTGTGCTTACGCACATGCACATACGTGTAAATGCCATCACCCGTAGTTACTTCTGAGCAGGATGGTGGGGACTGGCGGAGGGGAGGGGGCTTTCAACTTTTCCCCTAAGTATCTACTATTGTTTGAATCTTTTATTTGTTTTATTTATTGTTTGAATATTTTAAATGGAGAATGTATTCACAAATTACTTGTGTGGATTTAAAAGAATTAAAGGAAGGCAAAACACCACGTTCAACACAGCTGGTGTAAACAGACAGACTTTCTAGAAAATGAGAAAGGTTAGTTCTGAAGAACATGGTAGATAGACTTAGGTTTTTTTGTTTGTTTGTTTTTTTAGGATTCTTTAAAAATTGGTTTTTAGAGAGAGAGAAAGAGAGAGGGAGAAGAAGAAACATCACCCAGGCACATGTCCTAACCAGAAATGGAACCAGCAACCCTTTGTTGCATGGGACAACACCCAACCGATTGAACCACCTGACCAGGTCAGTTTTAGGTTATCTTAAGTGAAAGGTATCTTCGATGGGTCTTCCACTTGAAGAGTAAGATAAGTGCAGCTTCTACAGTTGCTTCCTGAACTTCTAACTCGGGCCATCAGCACGAGGCCTGTTTATTGATGTTCTCACAGTGCACTGGA
This sequence comes from Lasiurus borealis, assembly GCA_004026805.1. NCBI lineage: Eukaryota > Metazoa > Chordata > Mammalia > Chiroptera > Vespertilionidae > Lasiurus > Lasiurus borealis. Next base: position 2,132 of record PVJN01018982.1, read on the forward strand.
ACTTGTCCTGAGAAGAAACATGAAATGCAAAATGGCACAGCTAATCACCACCTTACTCTTCCTAGGCTTGTTTCATAATGGTATTAACAGACAAAATATAACCAGAGTTTTCTAGTTAAAAATATATATATTTAAAGTTATTCATTTCAGAGAAGAAAGGAGAGGGAGAGATAGAAACATCAATTATGAAAAAGAATGGTTTATAGACTGCCTCCTGCACACCCCACACCGGATGGAGTCCACAACCTGGGCCCCAACTGAGAGTCAAATCCTGACTTCCTGGTTCATAGGTCAGCACTCAACCACTGAGTCACTGCAGCTGGGCAGAGTTTTCTAGTCAAGGAGTCATCAGTTCTCTCTAGGACTCTGGGTAGATCCTGCCTAGCCGCTTCCAGTTTCTCAAACCCTTGGCTTGTGGCTGCATGATCCCAATCTCTACTTCCTCCTCTGCCTCTGCCTCGGTCATCACATGGAGTCTCCTGGTGTGTCTGTCTTCCCTCTCCCATAAGGACACAGTCATATTGAATTAAGGGCCCACCCTACACCAATATGACCTCTTAAGGAATTACCTCTGCAAAGACCTCTTTCCAAATAATGTTGCATTCTGAGGTATTAGGGGTTAGAACTTCAACATAAGTTTTGGGGAGAAATAATTCAACCCATAACAATATACCAAAGCTGGACCTTGAGTTAGTTATCTATCGTCTTCCCTCCCCACCAAATTAAACTTATAATGATTCACCTTGTTTCTCCTCCCACTATAAACATCTTATGATCTTGGTAAGTAATAGTTTTGGGTGCCCCCCAAATTTTTTTGGCAGGAGGACCTGAGCCTAGAACCTGTCGGGACCAATCTGGATTTTTACAGGAGCGACATCCCAAGCAAATTACCAGTGCGGTTGCCCTCCTCAACAGGTAACTGTAGTACCAGCCTGCTGGCTATCATTAAAACATTTAAGGCTCTCCATCTGTGGATTTTGCCAGCCCAGAAAATTGTGGTAGTCTGAGCTACTATATCAGCCAATGTTATTTGAAATCCTACAGGCCTAAAACCTCATATGTTGAGTGATTGTGTATGAGTATATGAATGTGTGTAGGAGTATAATTGTGCTTATGTGCGTATGTATATGGGAGCGTGTGTGTTTGTGTCAGTGTGTTTGTGTTTGTGTGTGTGTGCACTGAGTAGTATTATGTGAGGTCAAGGTTTAGGTATGATGATACCATCAGTTGACTGTCTCAGAATTTTTGCAGATGTCCATTGCAACAAGGAAGCCCTATAAATTTGAGCCCATAAATTTGGAGATTATAATGAATATATGGCAGTGGTTTAAGTCATTTTTCTCTTGTGGGTTCTTTTTCCACAGACCTCTGATATACCTACTAGGTTCAGGCTGTTGGCTATAAAATGTGAGTGCAGAAAGAAAAATAGAGAAAGCTAGAGAAGTGCTGCAAGTAATAAGACTTCTTAAATAGAGGGGAGGGAGATAGAAGAGATGGGAAAGACAGACAGATAGACATGTATCAACCTGAGTCAGAAAGCAAATGGGTCAGTGTTCCCCAGGTGCCTGATATCAAAAGTTGAGTTGTGGCCTTGGCCAGGGTGCTAAGTGGTTAAAGCGCTGGCTCGTGCACCATAGGGTTGTGAGTTCAATTCCTGGTCAAGAGCACATATCTGGGTTGTGGGTTCGCTCTCTACCCCCAGTTGGGGTGTGTGTGGGAGGCAACCAACGGATGTGTCTCTCTCACATACATGTCTCTCTCTCTCTCTCTCTCTCTCTGTATCCCCACCCTTCCACTCTCTCTGAAAAACAGTAGAAAAAAATATCCACAGATGAGGATTAACAAACAAACAAACAAAATTTAAAAAATGTTTTTTAAAAGGTAGAATGGCGTGGGTGAATTATTAAGATTATCTTTTTAACAAAGTTCTGGGTTAAGAGGAGAGAGAGCATAAAAGCTGTTGTGGGGAAAGTGAAGAACCACTAGGAAAGGCTCAGTTATGTATTGCAGAGTTAGTATTCACTTCAAAATTTGCCCCAACAACATGTCATCTTAAATTTAGCGCTCTTATAGCTTTGAATATATCTGTACCCATAAGGGTGCATTTTCTATTAGACTGTGCACACCTATGGTGTTTCTGGTCACCTGGTGATGACAGTGACAATTCCAGAGATCTTTTGAATTGCCTCTTCAATGAGAGGAAAGGTGTTTGTTGGGTCAGATTCACCAGATTACTGAGGAGAATAGGTGTATTTTATTTATTATTTATTTTTGTTAATCCTCACCAGAAGATATTTTTGCCATTGATTTTTAGAAAGAGTGGAAGGGAAGAAGGGAAGGGGAGAGAGAGAGAAACATCAGTGAGAGAGACACATCAATTAGTTGCCTTTCACAAACACCACTACTGGGGCCGATGGAGCCTGCAAGCCAGGTATGTGGGAACTGAACCCACACTGGCCAGGGCAAGATAGGTGTGTTTTTAGCAATCAGACTACTCATATTAAGGTTTGGGAATTAGATTCTGTAGTCTTAGAGACTGAATCAACTATGTACTATCTCTTTACCTAATAAATTGATAAGATGAAAGTAAATTCTAGAAGTGGAGTTAAAGCAAAACCTGTTTTTAAAAACTGCTTTGGAGACACAGCTAGATATGCACAGATGTTTGAGGGTAAAGTAGAACCTAATCAAATCCTAAAATTTCAGAAACGACAATATTTCCTGTGGGATGAGGATGTGAAACAGGGAGACATGGTTACTGTCGGAGCTTTTTCTGGATAAACTTAGATTGGCTCCCTTTACAGTGTTGACATTTCTGAGTCAGCTTTAATAAGTGCATAAGCCTTTTGTGGACAAACGGGGATTTTAAAAGTATGGCCAATAATGTTTTTGTTAATATGTTAATTCAACAATGAAGATTTATTAAGTGCTTGCTAAATGCTGTACACTGTTCAGCACTCATTTTCTGAAAATGCAGTTTTTAGATGCTTGCTTTTTAAATTATTTTTTTCTTACATTCGGAGATAGTGCTTTTTTGTTTTTCTGGTGTTTTTTTGTTTGTTTGTTTTTACAGAAAGCCTGCTTGTTGTTTTTCTTAAATAGAAGAATTCATTTAGTAGAAATTCACTTTAAAAAAAAACTTAAAGAAATTCTATTCTGTGTTAGACAAGAGACGTCTACATAGCAGGAGATATTAATGTGTCCCAAGTAGAAAAATGCTGCTTGAGGTCCAGTACCTGTGCTTAACTCACCAAAGAGTAGCAGGTTTTGAAGTATATTCTTTCTTAAAGAGAGAAACCATCTAAGAAATGTGCACCAGGGCAGCGACTACACATTAACCATCTTTGCATTTCCGATAACACCAGGCTCAGAGCACAGAATATAAAATATGCTTGAAACATATTCTTTGAAGAAATGCTTGATTTGGTATCTAAGCAGAAAGTGCCGTTTCTTTACCTATGACTGTCAATGGTGTTTTTTTTTGTTAATGACATTTCCCCTGCTCTCGGTGATAATTAATGCTCAGTTCAGACTGCAGGGTTTGGATGGAGAAGTCTGAACAATAGCTAGACAAGACAAAGCCTGTTACATCTCATGCAGGCTTCTGCGTTGACTGATGTGGTTTAGAATTATATGTTAGGAGCACTGCATACCCGAAGAATATTGATTGCATTTCACATAATGCAATTTACAGTTAAGATGGTTAGGCTGGCCCAGGGAAATATTTGTTTTGTTCAATAATGTTAGAAAACATACATTTTAATAAATACTGCACGAGAACAATCCTTTTGGGTGAACTTCAAGGAAATAAATACACTACCATATGGCTGTACATCGGTGGGTGTTCACATACCTAAAATCTGGAGATATGCATGGAGGAATTCTTTGCTTTACAAATAGATTCTTCTGAATTGTCCTTATTGTAATATCAGAGACCTTTGTTTGGCATTTTCTATATAACCTTTACTATCTAATAAGGGTAATAAATATACAACATGATTCCATTTGTTAAAATAAGCATATATAATCCATATACATTTATAGGTACACACACATACATAAAAGTCTGGAGGGCTAATTCACAGTGGTTTGATGAGGAGCAGGGCAGAGTGAGATTATAAGGTATTTTTATATTTTGTTATATATTTCAGTGATATTTGATTTTTATAATAAGCATATATTGCTTTTGTAATCAGAGAAAGATTAACATACAGAGCTGAAGTTGATAACATAGATAATAAAAATAGTATTGCAAAGAGCTTGAACGTAATCTAGCTGTCTGTGCAGCATGTTAAAAGAAAATTAAAATATTAAAAGGCTGTATTTAGGTTAACAAACCCAACCACTGATCAAGATAGGCCAGGAACTGACAGGTCTTGGGGTGTCTGGCAGTATCCTTCCCCCAAAGAGGGTTTCTCAAGCCATTGATGGTGAAAAGGAAGCTTCATTTTGCTTTTTATTTCCCCAATGCCTTGCAGACCGATACTTTAATAAAATCAATAAAAACGAATTACCGGGAAAATGAAATTAACAAACAACAAAGACTTCAGGGTCCAATATTTTTATTATTAGATCGAACAAACAGACATAAAACTCCTCTGTCAAATTACTTTTAAACGGTGGTTCTCAGCTGGGGTGGGGAGCTGCAACTTGGCCCCTCAGGGGACAGTTGGCATTGTCTGGAAACATTCTTGGCTGTTACACTGAGGAGGGTGGTGTTGACTGGCATCTCAGGGTAGAGACCAGGGATGCTGCTCAATGTCCCTAAGGTGCCCAGACAGCCTCCCACGTGAAGGAATTGTTGGACTCAGGTATTATTGGTGCTGATGTTGAAAAACCCAAACTTCAATATATTTTTAAAGTATTTTTTTAAAAATATATTTTATTGATTTTTTACAGAGAGGAATAGAGAGTTAGAAACATCAATGAGAGAGAGACATCCATCAGTCGCCTCCTGCACACCCCCACTGGGGATGTGCCCGCAACCAGGACACATGCCCTTGACCGGAATCAAACCTGGGACCTTTCAGTCTGAAGGCTGATGCTCTATCCACTGAGCCAAAGCGGTTTCGACAATTTTTAAAGTATTTTTTTATTATTATTTTGGAGAGGAAGAGAGAGAACCATTGATGAGAGAGAACTATTGATCAGCTACCTTCTGCACATCCCATACTGGGGGAGCAAGCCCACAGCTTGAACGTGTCCCCTGACTGGGGATCAAACCGAGACCTCCTGGATCATAGGTTGATGCTCAACCACACTGGCCAGGCCTGTCTTTTAAGTGGTCAATCACAGTTTTTGTATTTCCCTCTAGGCAGACTGGTAACATTTTCAGGCCCTGATCCACAGACTGCAGCCTGAGAATACTGCTCTAACGAAAATGGGGTAGAGACAGAATCAAATGGAACATGAAATTATTTTCTGCAGGTGGTGAGACCGGATCTTGAAGCTCACCTTGTGTGAGTCTGGGAAAGTGAGCTAATATCTCTGGGCTACCATCTTCCCATCTGTGAAATGGGAAGACTGCCCTGTTCACAAAGCTCCTGTGTAGATTAAATGTAAATAATTGATTTCAAAAGTGCCCAACCCACAGTGGCACCCGATACTATACCCGTAGGTTAGTTCTCCCCTGAACCTTGTGGAAGGACTCCGTCCCAGGTCACTGAGGACCCAGCGTGTTGTCTCAGTCTTTTCATTTCTGTGGTGGTGCTTGAAGGGACACACCTCGAATTTTCTCTTCCTCCTTAGAGAAGGGCAGGGCTCACCAGACTCTTTCAGCTGCCAGACCTGTGAATGAGAAGAGGGCGGGCCAGCCTTTCCCTGAGAAGATTGATGGAAACTGCTTTGTCAAATGGAAAGTACCATGCTAATGTGACAGTCACTCGCTGGTTCAGGCAGTATCTACTGGGGCCTTATTAGATGTCTTTACTATCAAGGGGTGGGGAAGGAAACTAGATGGAAAAAAGAAAAGAGGCCCCAGAAAACCTGCCACCTGGTAGCAGCGAGCATTTTGTGAGGCCCAAAGCTGTTCGCAGAGCAAAGCCAGGTTCCCATTCATTCAAGGACTAAATAAATAAATAAATTAATTAAATAAAACACACACACACACACACACACACACACACACACACACACACACACACCAACGATTAGGGAGGAAGAGAATAGACAATCTTTGGAGGAGTTTCTAGCACAACTTCTGAGGCAGCCACAATGCAGCCAGCTCGGCTTTGGCAGGCACCATTGGGATCTCACCCAACGAACTCCAGCTGCACCTTAAGAAGTAACTGTCCAGCTGGCTCTTGTCCTCCTGTCCTAACCTGACGCACAGGGCCACGCACCTGGCCCTTGGCACTGCTGACCTGGCTCTGAAAAGCGGAACAGATCCTCAGTGTTCCTGTTCTGGGAATGGGGGTGGGGGGGAAGGAGTGAAGCGTGGCTGTGAGCCCAGTGTCCTGGGGCTGGTGGCTCAGGAATTGCAACTTTTAGAGGAGATGTAGAAGAGGCAGGGGCAGAGCTATTGGGAGGCGGGGGGCGTGGGGGGTGGGGTTGGGGGTGGGGAGAGGGGAGAGTCCCTCTGGTCAGGGCAAAACCGGAGGTCTGTCCAGACAGAGGCCCAATAGGATCTCTGCTTCCAAAACTCTCTTTCTGGAGAAATTTCCCTCTCTTTCTCAGTTGCTATGTGTGAGTCATGCTCTGGGTTTCGAGAAAGCTGTGGGGACCTGTCCCGGGCTGCTCTCACTTTGTGTTCTGAGTAAGGACAGGTGCTTTACAGCCACAGCTGCACTCCTGGCTGCGGGGGGAGGCCGAGGGGAGCAACCTCACTGAACAGTCCAGAGGCTGGAGGTTCCCACGCCGGAGACAGGGCTGGATGGGGAAAGGTATGAATGGATAACATATTTGTTAACTACCCGTGGCTGCCTGGGAGGAAAAATCTATTCTGTTCCCAATCCACATGACTTCAGCTGCCTCTTCACACCCGCATCACCCTCAGCATCTTTGCTGCTCTCACTGAAGGGACAGGAGAAAGATAGCTCCCTGGTCACCTTTTGTACCTGAGGCACCAACACACCCAGGGCACACCAGGAGAGTTAAGACACCGTTTCTTTCCCACAGGCACTCACAGCCTGGAAGGGGCCATGAACTGGAAACTAATAATGACCTCCCAGGAGTCAAGTGCTATAAAAACACATTTGATGAGGATTTGGGCACAGAGAGGGAGAAGCTGGTGAGTGCTCAGAAACAAAGAAACGGTCCTTTATGCCCCCTTACGACCTCCTGGCACAGGCTTGCAACATTCGAGGCCAATAGTGGTTGATAACCCTGACTGCTTAGAAATATTTTCTCATTTTATGACGTTTTCTTTCTTTCTTTTTATTCATCGTTAAATGGGAAACATCTTTATTTCACTTAAAAAAAATTGACTTTTAGAGAGAGAGGAAAGGAGAGGGATAGAGTGATAGAAACATCAATGAGAGAGAAACATCATCCATCAGCAGCCTCCTACATGTACCCCAGTAGGGGTGGAGCCTGAAACCCAGGCATGTGCTCTGACCAGGAATCGAACCTGTGACCTCTTGGTGCATGGGTTGATAATCACTGAACCACACCCGTTGGTCAAACATATATTCTTTTTTATTTTTTTAAATATATTTTATTGATCCTCTACAGAGAGGAAGGGAGAGGGATAGAAAGTCAGAAACATTGATGAGAGACATCGATCAACCACCTCCTGCACGTCCCACACTGGAGATGTGCCTGCAAGCAAGTCACATGCCCCCAACCGGAATCAAACCTGGGACCTCTCAGTCCGCAGGCCGACGCTCTATCCACTGAGCCACACCAGTCTCGGCAAACATATATTCTTAAACTGTGCAATTTCACTTATCAAGTCTTATGATACATTATAAAAATATCTTTTCACCCTGCACATGCTTTGGGTTACTATCTAATTTAGATCTTATAAGATGTTCAAAAGCAATTCACTGATACGTTCCTGCAGATTTCTTAAGTCTGTATAGTCTGGTACCGGGCATAATAGGAAGATAATGCCATAGTTCATCCTAACATATCCACACATTTGACATTTCTTCCTATTTTCAAAGAAATGGTATATGAATATACTCATATATTCACCTTTTCCCCTCACATTGGTCTGACACATGTGTTTCCCCCCCCACTAAATCAGGCAAAGAGTGCATTTTCTAAGGCTGAGCTCTTGGCACATGAGCTACATGACTCAACTTTGCCATGACGAGGTATTCTGGGGGCTTTTTTTTTTTTATTGGTTAAGGTGTTACATATGTGTCTTTATTCCCCCATTCCCCCTCCCCCCCATACTCAAGCCCTCACCTCCCTGTTGTCTGTGTCCATTGGTTAGGCCCATATGCATGCATACAAGTTCTTTGGTTGATCTTTCCCCCTTACCCCCACCCTCCCCTATCTTCCCTCTGAGGTTTGATGGTCTGATTGATGTTTCTCTGTCTCTTGAACTGTTTTTGTTCATCAGTTTATGTTGTACATTATATTCCACAAATGAGTGAGATCATAGCTTATTTCACTTAGCATAATGCTTTTCAGTTCTATCCATGCTATTGCAACTGGTAGCAACTCCTTCCTTTTTAGCGCAGTGTAGTATTCCATTGTCTACATGTACCATAGGTTTCTGATCCACTCATCTGCTGATGGGCACTTAGGCTGTTTCCAAATCTTAGCTATGGTGAATTATGTTGCTATGAACATAGGGGTGCATATATCCTTTCTGATTGGTGTTTCTAGCTTCTTGGTATATATTCCTAGAAGTGGCATTATTGGGTCAAATGGGAGTTCCATTTTTAGTTTTTTGAGGAAACTCCATACTGTTCTCCACAGTGGCTGCACCAATCTGCATTCCCACCAGCAGTGCACCAGGGTTCCTTTTTCTCCATATCCTTACCAACATTCATTTTTTATTGATTTGTTGATGATAGCCATTCTGACAGGTGTAAGATGTACCGCATTGTCATTTTGATTTGCATCTCTCAGATAATTAGTGACTTTGAGCATGCTTTAATATGTCTCTTGGCCTTCCTTCTGTCTTCTTTCAAAAAGTTTCTATTTGGGTCCGTTGCCCATTTCTTGATTGGATTGTTTATCTTCCTTTTGTTGAGTTTTATGAGTTCCCTATAAATGTTGGAGATTAAACCCTTATCAGTGATAACATTTTCAATATATTCTCCCATGTACTGGTCTTTTTTGTTGTTTTGTTGATGGTTTCTTTTGCTGTGCAAAAGCTTTTTATATTGATGTAATCCCATTTGTTTATTTTTTCTTTATTTTCCATTGCCCTAGGAGCAGTATCAGTGAAGAAGTTCCTTTGGCATATGTCTGAGATTTTGCTGCCTGTGGATTCCTCTAGTATTTTTATGGTTTCCTGTCTTATGTTTAAGTCCTGTATCCATTTTGAGTTTATTTTTGTGTGTGGTGTAAGTTGATGGTCTAGTTTCATTTTTTTTACATGTATCTGCCCAATTTTCCCAGCACCATTGTTGAAGAGATGGTCTTGATTCCATTTTATGTTCAAATATTAATTGGGCATAGTGGTTTGGGTCGATTTCTGGGTTCTCTATTCTATATGTCTGTATGTCTGTTCTTGTGCCACTATCAGGCTGTTTTGAGAACAGTGGATTTGTAATACAGCTTGAAATCTGGTATTGAGATCTCACCCACTTTATTCTTCTTTCTCAGGATTGTTGCATCTATTCGGGGTCTTTTTAAATTCTAGATGTAATTTTGGAGAGTTCGTTCTAGGTCTGTGAAATATGTCGTTGGTATTTTAATGGAGATTGCTTTGAATCTATAGATTTGCTTTGGATAGAAAAGACATTTTATTGATGTTGATTCTACCAATCCATGAACACAATATATTCTTCCATCTGTTTATATCTTCCTCTATCTCTTTTTTCAGTGTCCTGTAGTTTTTTGCATAAAGTCTTTTGCTTTTTTAGTTAAGTTTATTCCTAGGTATCTTAATTTTTTTGGTACGATGGTAAATGGGATTGCTTTTTTTAGTCTCTCTTTCTGTAAGTTCACTATTGATGTATAGAAGTGCCATAGATTTCTTGGTGTTAATTTTGTATCCTGCTATCTTGCCAAATTCATTTATTAAGTCTATTAATTTTTTGATGGAGTCTTTAGGTTTTTCTATGTACAGTATCATGTTGTCTGTGAATAAGGACAGTTTTACTTCTTTTCCAATTTGGATGCCTTTTATTTCTTTTTCTTGTCTGATAGCAATGGCTAGTACTCCCAGTACTATGTCAAATAGGAGTGGTGAGAGAGGGCATCCCTGTCTTGTTCCTGTTCTTAGGGGAAATGGCTTTAGTTTTTGTCCATTGAGCATGATGCTGGCTGTAGGTTTATCATATATGGCTTTTATGTTGAAGTATGACCCTTCTATTCCCACCTTGCTGAGAGTTTTTTTCAAGAAAGGGTGTTGGATTTTGTCGAATGATTTTTCTGTGTCAATTAATATGACTATGTGATTTTTATCTCTCAATTTGTTTATGTGATGTATCACATTTATTGATTTGTGGATATTGTACCATCTTTGCATCCTTGGTTTAAATCCTGGTTGGTCATGGGATATGATCTTTCTGATGTACTGCTGGATCCGATTTGCTAGAATTTTGTTGAGGATTTTGGCATCTATGTTCATGAGGGATATTGGCTTGTAATTCTCTTTCATTGTGTTGTTTTTATCTGGTTTTGGTATTAGGGTGATGCTAGCTTCATAAAATGAGCTTGTAAGTGTTCCTTCCTCTTGAATTTTTTGGAATAGTCTGTGGAGGATAGGTTTTAGTTCTTCTTTGAATGTTTGGTAAATCTCTTCTGTGAAGCCTTCTGGGCCTGGGCTTTTGTTTGCTGAAAGCTTTTTGATGACTGCTTCAATTTCTTCCATAGTTATTGGTCTATTGATATTTTTAGAATCTTCCTGATTGAGTTTTGGAAGGTTATATATTTCTAGGAATATGTCCATTTCCTCTTGGTGAAGGGGACCAAGAGTTTATACAGCATGTGCCCTGGCTGGAAATTGAACCGTGACCTCCTGGTTCATAGTTTGTTGGAATAGAGTTGTTCCATATATATATGACTTTTTACGAGAGGAAGAGAGAGGGATAGAGAGTTCCTACTGGATATGTGCCTGCAACCAAGGTACATGCCCTTGCAAACCTGGACCCTTGAGTCTGCAGGCTGACGCTCTATCCACTGAGCCAAACCAGTTAGGGCTGTTCATAATATTTTTAACAATTCTTTGTATTTCTGTGGGATCTGTTGTTATTTCGCCTCTATCATTTCTGATTTTGTTTATTTGAGTCCTGTCTCTTTGCTTCTTGGTAAGCCTTGCTAGAGATTCATCAATTTTGCTTATCCTTTCAAAGAACCAGCTCTTGGTTTCATTGATCTTTTGTATTTTTTTTTTGTCTCTATATCATTTATTTCTCTGAGGGCTTTTTGAAAGTTTGAAAACGTTATTAAGATTAGCCGAAACCAGTTTGGCTCAGTGGATAGAGCATCGGCCTGCAAACTGAAAGGTTCCAGGTTCGATTCTGGTCAAGGGCATGTACCTTGGTTGCGGGCCCATTCCCAGTGGGAGGTGTGTTGATTGATGTTTCTCTCTCATTGATATTTATAACTCTCTCTCTCTCTCCCTTCCTCTCTGTAAAAAATCAATTATATATATATATATATATATATATATATATATATATATATATAAAAGATTAGTAGAACAGGACTGTCAAGTCATGCAGATGGAAAGTTTTTTTAAAAAAATCATTTTAGCTTCTGATGATTTGATGAAACTTTCTATTCACTGGCTTCATAATTCATAAGCATAGAAGTCAAGAAAATTGTGATGACATAATTTTGTAGTCATGAATCTCAGAAATGTGTTCAACTGAATCAAATGTAGTATTTTTAAAAAATATATTTTTATTGATTTCAGAGAGAAAGGGAGAGGGGTTCAGAGTTGATGCTCAACCTGTGAGCCACACTGGCGAGGCAATAACTAATCTTTTTACTGTCTCCATCGTTTTCCCTTTCACTTACCCCTTTTAATAAGAGTTAATCTGTTTTACATACTGGACTTTTGTCTAAAATTTTATTTGAAGACTAGTTATGCTGTTTTATTTATTTATTAGAGAATCATTGATGGGCTGCCTCCTGCAAGCTTCACACTGGGCATCAAGTATGTGCCCTGACCGGGAATCAAGACATGACCTCCTGGTTCATAGGTCTATGTTCAAACACTAAGCCACACTGGCTGCGTTAAATGTAGTATTTTTTTAAATTTAATATGGGTAAAATATAGATTTATGGTTTTAGAATCAGACTCAGTTTAATGATTTGAAAGAGCCTTTGAGGAAACTTGTTCCAAAAGCATCATTTTACAGATGAATAGTATTAGCATGCATCTAGTTTATGACTGGCCGGCTCTTTAACCATTCAGGGTCAGCTTCCTGACTTGTGAAACAAGAGGCTGGGCTGTATGAACTCTTGGTACCCTTCACCAACATACTGCAGGATCCTAATAAATGGTTGTTGAATGAATGACACCAACACCTGAGATCACACAGCTAGTCAGGAACAGATACAAGTCTTTGGATTCCCAGCCATTACTCCTTATATTGAATAGGCTTAAAATAAAGACCTTGAGTTTTAAAAAAGTACATAGAGATTAACGAAGAAAATGCCGGCAAACTGCGGCTCGCGAATTTGCTGCTCTGTTGAGTAATGAGTTTGCCAACCACTGCCCTAAGAGAAAAAAAATAAAACAACTCTGTACTAAAACCAAGTCAGACAATTATTAATTTCGAAAGAGAGAGATTGACTCATTGGTTTTTGCATTCATTATGGATTGTTGTATGTGCCCTAACCGGGCATTGAACCCACCTCTTGGCATATCAGGATGATGCTCTAACCAACTGATATACCCAACCAGGGCCCAATAACTGAATTAAAAAAATATGTTTTTATTTATTTCAGAGAGAAGAAGGGAGAGGGAGAGAGATATAGAAACATCAATGATGTGGGAAAATCCTGTGTGCCTCCTACTAGGGATTGAGCCCGAAGCCCGGGCATGTAACCTGGCTGGAAATTGAACTGTGACCTCCTGGTTCATAGTTGATGCTCAACCTGTGAGCCACACTGGCGAGGCAATAACTAATCTTTTTACTGTCTCCATCGTTTTCCCTTTCACTTGCCCCTTTCTAATAAGAGCTAATCTGTTTTACATACTGGACTTTTGCCTAAAATTTTATTTGAAGACTAGTTATGCTGTTTTATTTATTTATTTTTTAAAATTTTACATTAATGGTCAGTTTCTTGACCCTGTCCCTTATTAGCTGTTGTGATCCTGGGCAAGTCATATCTCTCTGAAGTTTGATTTCTCATTTATAAAATGGGGTTCATGAAGGCTTCTCCCATAAATACTATCATGTATGTACAGCATCCAGCACACAATAGGTTCTCAGCTAGGTTCCTTCTGCAACTCATGCTCATTTCCCCAAATCAGCCCAAACTCTGCTGATTTTGTCTCCAGAGTTCTAGAATCTCTTTTCATCCCATCCCTACTACAACTCCTTGCTGTTTTAGGCTCGATCTGATTTCAGTCAGTCTGAAAACAGTGATTAGGCCACACAGCTGTGCCAAATGCTCACCTTTATGCAACAAAACACCAAGCTGTCACTTAACACTTTGGACTGGAGCACAGGCAGACTGTCTAGGAGTAAGCGGCAGGCTCTGCAAAGTGTTTCCGGGTGCTGTTCTCTGGGGTCCTTCCCCGATCCCTCTGACAAACTGTTGGGGGGCCTGGTGGCCCTGGAGTCTGAGGAACTTTCATGGCAGTGAAGATGGGCTATATCCGTTTAAAGCCCCACTTCCAAGTTTCTTTGGTACCAAGCTCTCTATAACTTGCTGGCGCTAACCGCCCAAGATGCAATGTAACAAAAGCAACCACATTCCCAGGCTTCACCCCACAACTTTCTGGACTGTGCCTCCTTAAATATTTACTTTTAAATAAGACCCTCTAAATACCTGGCCTCCTCACCTCTCTCACCTGGACTATTTCCTTGCTGTCCTTAGTGGCCCCACCACCTCCAAGAAGAGAAGCATTTGGTGACTGATTAGAAGCTGGGGATGAAAGGAACTTTCATCGAGGAGAAATCCCAAGTCCCAGAATTGTGATGGTGTCACCAAGTAGGACAGAGAACACAGGAAAACAAGTTGACTTAGTTCAGTAGGACTTAGGCCACCTCAATTTGTGGCACTGTGAGACTCACGGCTGTGAACATAGAGCAGGCAGCTGTCCACATACATCTAAGCTTCAGTGAGTCCCAAAAGACAGGGTTGTTTTGACCCAACCCTGCTGATTTTTCCATCTACCTCTTAGGAGGCATCTATTTCTTCTTATTTTTAATTACTTGGGCAGGGGTAGTTCACTCTCACTTATATCCTGTTGACAAGACAATTCTTGTATGCCTTGCCATCTAGTGTGATATTTTACTGTCACATATTTGCATCTGAACTATTAGCTTAGCATTTGGCTAAATTGATTACTTATTTGTGTTTTGAAACTGTATGAATACATATTGCAAATGTTATAAATGATTTTACTTTATGTATAAAATGATAGGGTCATAGATTCTTTAGAAGAGGAAAATTTGAGATCATATAATTCAATGCCCTCAAAATACCAAGTACTTCAACATGCATTAATTGAGCATCCTGTATATGTATATGTATGTATACCTACAGAGAGAGAATGTTGTGAGACATGGACATTTGGGAAATCTTAGCAAAAAATATATGGAAATTCTTTGTACTATATTTTCAACTTATTCTGTCTAAAAATTTTAAAAAGTAAAAAATGGCCCTAGCCAGTTTGGCTCAGTGGATAGAATCGGCCTGTGGACAGAAGGGTCCTGGGTTTGGTTCTGGTCAAGGGCGCATGCTGGGTTGCGAGTTCGATCCCCAGTGGTGGACGTGCAGAAGGCAGCTGATCAAGAATCCTCTCTCATCATTGATGTTTCTATCCCTCTCTCCCTCTCCCTTCTCTGAAATCAATGAAAAAATATTTTTAAAAAAGTAACAAAATGTTAGTCTAATATATACTATATAGCACTTTAAGGACTGAAAAGGCTGCTAATGGTGGTGGTGGTATGTTGAATGTGGGTAGGAAGCAATGCAAATTTAATAGTTTTACTAAGAAATTTAAAAAAACCACCTCAATAGTGTTACCTGATCCGATATAATAATTGCCTTAACTTCTCCAATGTTTTGAGAAACAATCTTTTTGCCTTTTCTAGATGCAAAAGATAAAATAGAGTATATCTTAACAGAAAATGAAAAGATTCTCTGCTTGCTCCTATAGTGACTGAATACATGTAAATCTCAGCCCAGAAGGAAATGATTTGACTAATGTAGATGTAAGATCAGTTAAAGTGTCAGCCTAATCACTAAAGGGTTCGATTCCCTGTCAAAGGCACATACTTGGGTTGCAAGTTTTATCCCAGGCCTGTTTGGGATGAGTCGGGGAGGCAACCAATTGATTGGTTTCTCTCACATGGATGTTTCTCTCTCTTTCTCTCAAAAATAAAATAAAAATTAATAGGACTACAATCCCTTTGGCCATCTGCACTTGTTCTGAACTGCTCTTATCAGATGCTCTTGGGGACACAGGACACAATATTATTGTTAAGATACCTGGAGGGGCGGGTGTGAGTGAATGGAAGAAAGATACTGGAGGTCATATGTTTACCTTGTTTGGAGAAACCTGATAAAGAAAGCTCGAGATACCAACTGTAGGGCTTGGGCTTCGGAACCAGGAACCTGATCCCAGGAGCCTCGTACAGATATGAGTACCTGGGCTGAGACACAGATGGGGCCGGACCAGGTGGTCCTGATTTGTATCAGGGAACTGGAGGCTTATAGCTAATCCCCTGCCTCAAAAGAAACAGAGAGCACCTTTAATTAGTTAAGGTCTCATGAAAGCTCACCATGAAGACACAGGGGAGGACTGTTTACTTAAGTGTTAAGTTCCTCCCATAGATGAGGCACAATGCAAAGAATGGAGAAGTTGCAGAATAAGATGAATAGAAGCTAAGCAAGCAGGTTGCTGATGGGCCAAAGACTGCTGACCAAGGAGTTCCATAGAATTCACTTTCTCCATCTGTAAAGGAAAACCTCCCTCCTTCATATGCCAATGGTGAAGATGAATTGATGCACAGTAGGTGAGTAGTAGACACTTGGAAGGTATTAGGCACTCAGTTGCTAGGTCTCCCCTCCCAACCCCCAGCCTTCTCTGATGTAAGAACCTGAGTTATCCTGAATCTCACCCACTCTGGTCTGTCCCAAGGACAGTTCCATGGACCCAACTGGAGACCTTGTGCTGCTGTCTCAACCCAGATGCCTGTGGATACCTCAACTTGTCCTTACAGTGCACCCCCAGCCCCATACCAAGGCTGCTCACTGCAGGCCAGCATTTATGTGGTTAGGAAAGCCACTGAGTTTTAAAATGTGGATATATTAAGGTGGCAATGGTGATTTCAATTTGTGGCTTTTACCACAGTCATGCTATCAAGCAGAATTCAGGTTTATTCATTTTACTAGAGGCCCTGTGAATGAAAATTGTGCATGGATAGTGTTCCTAGGCCTGGCCAGTGATCAGGGACCATCTGTGGGGCAATTGGTGAGGCAATCAAGGGGCCCCCCTGCTGGCACTCACCTTGGCTGGCCTGGTGCTGCCCACTTGCTGGCCCTGGCCCCGCCACCACAAGTTACATCAGCAATCAGGGGCCCCCCTGCTGGCTTGGGTGGTCTGGGGCCTGCACCCTGGTGGTCAGTGTGTGTCATAGCGACTGGTCGTTTTGCTGGTCATTCTGCATATTAGGCTTAGATTTTTAAGAAAGCGTCAAATTGTACACAATTCTGCTTTATTGGACTGGCAAGAAAAGAAAATTAAAAAGCAAATTCTTCTAATGTCACCAGGAAAAAAGTAATATTTTATTTACATATCCCCCATGGTTTTCTGTTCTATATTATTTTCTTTATATCCTTTTTTCTCTGCATAAAAATGAATTTGGAATCATCATTCTATTACCAGAAATTTGTATCATATTATTACCAGATGTGACTGCAAAGTATCCATATTAGTTCCATAAGACATGCATGGAAATCAGTGTCCTTATTTTATAGTCAAAGCATGGACAGGCTTTTCATAGAATATCAGATGTAGTTTGGGACATCATTGGTAATGGAGTCAAGGGTTTGATTTCAAAAGAGCTTACACTTCTAAAAGTCATCATAATGGAAGGAGACTTGACTTAGGGTGGTAAACACACAATACAATATACAGATGGTGTATTATAGAATTGTACACCTGAAACCTATGCAATTTTATTAACTAATGTCACCCCAATAAATTCAATTAAAAGTGAATAAAAGTAATCATATCCTATATAATAAAAGGCTAATATGCAAATAGACCGATTGGTAGAACAACTGGTCATTATGACATATGCTGACCACCAGGGGGTGAGCACAGAACATGGCAGGCATCGGCCATGGTGGATGGTGGAGCAGGTGAGCAGGGGTGCCGGAGCAAGGTGGGGCCCTGTTCACTGTCATTGGGTGGGCCTCTAGTGGTTACTGAAAATTCTTCCTTCTGTGCTCCATGGTCCTGTCTGGCACTCATACCTGCTGCCAGTGCCCGGTGCCAGTCCTGATTGCTTGGCACTGTCGGTGGGTGTGAGTGGCCTTGATAACCCCTAAAGGCTTCTCCATCGTTCTCTACTCCTGAGGGGCGATTGGACCAGTTATCACCGCTCCCACCCACTGCTGGCACCGGTCCCAATTGCTCCATGCCACCATCAGTGTGTGGGAGTGGCGGCAATGGGAGAGGCCAGCTGGGAGCATGGAGGATGGACTCACCCCTGTGCCCACTGCAGCCTTGTGGCGCATAGTTCCTTTCAAGGTGCATGAATTCATGCACTGGGCCCCTAGTATTATATAATTTAATAACATCATCCATTCAATAAATAAATAAATAAATATCATATATTATATAATAACTTAATAACATTATCCATTTTACCTCCCCATGACGCAAGTGAGATTATCACAGATTGTCTCCAGGAACTGAGCCTATGCAGGTTACTGTGTGCAATATTTTGTAATTAGATGCTTGGTCATGATAATGCTTTGCAGTAGGAATTCAGTTTTAACTTCTGGTTGCTTTATTTTCAACATAATAAACCATGAAAATTTAGTGAGTTTTTTGTTATACCATTTTAGATTTTGTCAAGCTTCCTCAACTGCAAACTTAATTACAGAGAGGAGAGATGCTGCTACATTCAGACCAGCAACCATTAGACCCACAACACAACTGCACTTGAAACAGTGGAGTGGACCCCAGTTGCTGTGTACTCTGTGACCATGTTGAGTTGACTTTGGGTGGATTTCTTTTCTTTTTATTTTTATACAGAATAATTTTATAAATGACAAATGAAGCAAAGGAACATTTTACTCAAAGAAAATAGAAAAAATTGCTAATGGCAATTATTATTTTTGAAGCTGGTAACTTTATGCCTGATTTTATTTAATAAATCTTTATTGTTGAGAGTATTACATATATCCCCTATTTTCCCCCATTGCTCTCTTCCCCTCTCCCCTCCAAGCCTTTACCACTCACTGTCTGTGTCCTTGGGTTATGTGTATATACGTATATGAGTTCATTGGTTGATCTCTTGCCACCCTCCCCTGGGATTTCTCAACTTAGTCACTCATGGATGGGTTTCAGGAGCTCTGGGCACTCCTGGCATGCTCTGTTTGGAAATTCGAGATTAGGGCAATACCTGTTTCTTATTCAGATACCCAAAGGAGTTCCACTTTCCCCTCCTCCCCTCAAAAAAAGGTAAAACCACAATTCCATGTCTTCTGCTTTCCTGCCTCCATCAGATTGCAAAAACAAGGTATGTGAGTGCAACTAAGACAATGTCCCGAAGCTGTTGGCCCAGACTCATTTCTTCCTTTCTGCTAACAGAACCCTGATTTTGCCCAGAGTGACAATGGGCCAGGACTGATGGGGAGATTCATGATATTTTAAAACCAATCATGACAATGGATCCTTTTTTGTTACCTTTTAAACATCCAGCCTCCCTTTCATTACCTTCTCTTTTAGGGCCGTGGGCATATTCTATTTCTTGTCAATGAAATGTAAGAGGAAGTCTGTGGGGAAGCTTCTGGAGAGCCTTTGGTTTCTTACTACATCAGAAAGTAGTAGCTGACTCAACTCCTTGCTTTCTGCTTTGAACTTGCATGTGATGGTTGGCATTGCAGCAGACATCTTGCAGCCTTGAGGTGATGTACATGGGGGTGGTAGGCCAAAGCAAAATGGAGGGAGAGAAGGAGTTTGAGTCCTTAATAACATTGGTAAGATGGCAGACCAATTCTGATATGGACTGTATTTGAGTTTCTTATTAAGTAAACAAGAAACATTCTTCTTGCTTAAGCTACAGTTGGAAGAGGGCTTCTAATTTGCAGCAAAATGTACTTTATACAGTACATAATCTTTTTTGGCTTAAAATAAAGTGAAGTTGATTCTGTCTGTTCAAAATGTACCACTAATAGGTAGGTGATGTTTTCATTGGATGACACAAACCCTATGATTATGCTAGCCTTCTATATATGCATACAGAAAATGTATGAAAAGAATCATGGGGAAAAGCGTGATCTTAACTTAAATAGTACTCTTCCTGATATAAAAGATAGATTTTTATTTTATTTTTGGTTCATAATATTGAAGTCAACGAACATAAGTAATTAAAGAGGTAAAGAGACTACATCTCTACTTTCCACTGAAGTAGAATTTTAAGTTTCTAGGATTTTCTGTTCCAGATATTTCTATCTTGATAAACGTTTGTGATATTTCATTATATGGTCTACATACTAGCATAAAAGACAAATCCACCAATTAAGATTTACATTTTCTTTATTTTTTAAAACTTTTTATTGATTGAGAGAGAGAGAAACATCTTTTTATTGTTCCACTTATTTATTCATTCATTGGTTGCTTCTTGTATGTGCTCTGACTGGGGATCAAACCCACAATGATTCTCTTACCAACTGAGCTCCCTGACCAGGGCCTGTTTTATTTTTTTATACTCTAATAAAGCCCCATTTTGACATATAAGTCATTGGGAAATTTGAGGAGGGAAAAAGCCACTGAATTGTTAGTCTGTTTCCAGTAAATTTAATCACATGTATATCTATGCTACTTATATAAATTTATATATTATGTTATATCTCTGTATATACTTGTGGATTATCTCTATATACCAGAGGAGAAAGGGTTGGAAGTTTATCAGTTAGCTTTTGCGGTGTAACAAACCCTTCCAAAATACCCAGGTTTAAAGAGCAATGATGTCATCACTAACGTATCTTTGGGTTGTTGATCTAGTCTGCACTTGACTGGGTTTAGCTCCAAGCTGAATGTTGGATCCAGCTCTGCGTCGCAGCAGGCTGGCTGGGACATGTTTTTCTCATGGTGATGACACAAGTGAGAGATGAAAGAGGGCAAACCCAAGTGCACATATCAAGCCTTTCTTGTATCATATCCACTGGTCAAACTAAGTCATAGGACCACACCCATATCCATGGTGTAGAAATGGACTTCACTGCTGGCTGGGAGGGATTGCAGAGACACATGGCAAAGTTCACAGGAAAGGGAGAGAAGAAGGATTGAAAACAACGACGCTGTGAAAGGGAAGAGGGTTGGTAACAAAGGACCAGCTTCTGACATTGTTCTGACAAAGTTCTGAGAATCCAACAGAACTAAGATTTAAAGGAAAGATGCCTGGGACTCCTACGGTGAAAGATAAAATTCCTCATCCTGAACATGTTTAGGCTAGAAGAATCATCTCAACAACGCTTTTTAAAAGGTCATCACATACCTCTATCATGTTTATGCACCTTTCTAAAGCTAGCCTGGTATTTCTGTGGTATAAAGACAACGAGTTTGTCATTGTCTGTCTGTATGCTGGAATTGTACAGAGACTGTATTTATAAGACATACAATGTGCTAATGACCAGCATCTTTTAACAACAGCAATGAATATAATAGCCACGCTCTTTGTGTGCATTCTTTCATTTTAATCTTCGCAGAAACCCGGTGAAGTAGGAATTGCTTATTGTTCCTGGTCCACAGATGAGGAACATACGTCTTGGAGAGGCACTGGGATTTAGTTGGTGTCATTTAGCACTCAGGTGCTGGTCCCCCATTACTCCATGGAAGAGATTGACATTGCTGCAGCCAAATTGATATTGTGACATATATGTGCTATAAAATAAGACAAATCGTGCACCCATATGACACTTTTGTGTGTTTTGTAATACAGAAAATCACCCACCTACATTGCTTTTGAGCACTACATCCTGAGGATTTGTGTTGTTAGCAGAAGAATGAATTTTACAAAACAAATGTGAATTTTCAAAATACTCACTGGTTTCATTGACCTCTCAGACCAGTGTATCCCAAGCCAGCCATTCCCACAGTGGACTGACTACTGCCTCAGTGACCTTTGACCGTTCCTACTTGGCAGTTCCCAGGCCCAGGGTCCCTCATTCCCTGTGCACAGCTGAGGAGTATGCAGCTAGTTCTTTATGAGCATAGACACTTAAAAAACCTTTTTGTTTTTCCCTCCTTGGTCCTCTCTTATGTTCTGTGTCAAGTGCATGTACCTTGGTTGCAGGTTCCTCCCTGGGTAGGGCTCTTGTAGCCCTACCAATCGATACGTTTCTCTCACATCTATGTTTCTCTCTCTTTTCCTCTCTCTTCCACTCTCCCTAAATATCAATAGAAACATATCCTCAGGTGAGAATTAACAACAAAAACAAAATAAGACAACTCCCTCTCAAACACACACACACACACACACACACACACACACACCCCAGTATGGTGATTATTAGAGGGAATGGGGATGGGAGGAGGTAAAAGAGGGTAAAGGGGGTATAAATAGTGGTGGAAGGAGATTTGACTTGGGGTGGTGAGCATACAATGTAAAGAAGATGTATCATAGAATTATACACTTGAAACCTTTGTAATTTTATTAACCAATGTCAGCCCAATAAATTCAGTTAAAAAGGAAAAGATTTTGAGCAGTGACTAGAGTGTTATTCCTTCTTAAGTGCTCTGCTGATTAAGAACAGAAATTCTGGCTTATTTATTCAAAGATAAGTATTATTCTTCTGTCAAACTTCCTGGCAATTGATATTCTTAGCAGTGGCTTCCAAGAAGTGACTATCATTTTGATGAAATGTCAGGTGACAGATGTCTGGCTTATTTGGAGAACCTTAAGCCTGGAGGTAATAGATAATTAGACTAGTGACCCAGTGCACAAAATTCATGCACATTAAGAGGGAATTAGGGTAAATATTTTAATATTGCTATTTGCCCTTTCACTATAATAGAAATGTCAGAGATGAAAGAAAATTAGTAAAATGTAAATGAAAATCTTCTTCCTGTCAGAGTCTGGGGTGCACCATGGAAACCAGAGTCAAGTCCTCACCCACCCACATGAGCCTCAAAATTGCACAAGACCCAGACCTGGCCCACCCACCTCCACCAGCCAGCCTCACTCCTTCAAGCCCCACTGAGTAGGTGGCCTCAGGTCAGCTGGTCCAGCACTGGGGCAAAGGGTGTGGCCTGAGATCCCCTGGCCCAGCATCAGGGCAGAATGTGCAGCCTGAGGTCCCCCAGCCCAGCCCAGAGGGCACACTTTGAGGTCCCCATGGAGCCCCATGTGTGGGGGGCACGGCCTGAGGTCCCCCATCAAGAGCTCCATATGGTAGGGAGCATGGCCTCAGCTCCTCTGGCCCAGCGCCAGGATTGGGGGGCACAGCCTCAGGTCCCCCA
Source organism: Lasiurus borealis (assembly GCA_004026805.1). NCBI lineage: Eukaryota > Metazoa > Chordata > Mammalia > Chiroptera > Vespertilionidae > Lasiurus > Lasiurus borealis. The sequence continues at coordinate 25,086 of PVJN01018982.1, forward strand.
CCCTGGCACTGGGGCAGGGGATGCACCCTGAAGTCTCTTGTCAAACCCGGCCAGGGTGTGAGGTATGGCCTCAGGTCCCCTGGCCCAGTGCCAGGGTGGGGGGCATGACCTGAGGTCCCCCATCAAACCCTGCCAGGTGGGGGATGTGGCCTGAGGTCCCCTGTCAGGTCCCACCAAGCGGGGGACACAGCCTCAGGTCCTTGCTGATTGCTCATTAAGGCTCATTATGGGAACTTAGCCTCCACTATGGGCACAGCCATCTTGTTGAGGTGTGATAGTCAATTTGCATATTCCCTCTTTATTAGATAGGATTATTAGATAGGCTTAGAGCAGTGGGCATAGATTATCACATTATAAAGGAGAAAGAGTTGGATTTGCAAAGAGAAATCAGCTATCCCAGTTTGACTACCAGGGGTGAGGGGACAACCTGTGCTCTTAGCTCTCAGTGTGCATACTGAAAGATCGATGGGTGATGAGGTCCACAGACAGAAACAAGAGCCACAAACAATTGGGAGGGACTCAGTAACAACTCAGGCTGCTGTGGCTCTCCACGGTCTCGAAGTTCTTCTCTCACAGGATCTGCTACTAAGACTTCTCTGAAAACAGAGCCATGTAAAGAAGACCTGAAAACCATGGGGCTGCCTTAGGAGTTTGAGAATGCAATCAAATAATTCCACCAAAAAGACTATCCCTTTTTGTAGCAACTTAAAATGACTTCACAGACAAAAGGAAATGTAAAAATACTTCTTGTTCTAAAATAGCCAACAGAGGACTAGTTGAATAATTACAGCATATCTGTAATTTAAAATATGAATCAGGCATTATAAGCTATGTTTTTAGAAAAACAATACTATACATTTCCCCATGCATACATAAATTATTTGTGAAAGGTCTAAAACCTGCATGGCACCCTAGCCAATTTGCCTCAGTGGATAGAGCACCAGCCTGTGGACCGAAGGGTCCTGGGTTCAATTCTTGTCAAGGGCACATGCCCGGCAGCAGGCTTGATTCTCAGTGTGGGGTGTGCAGGAGGCAGCCAATCAATGATTCTCTGTCATCATTGAGGTTTCTATTTCTTCCTCTCTCTTTCTCTCAAACAAACAAAAACTCTGCATATGTTATTTCAAATTGCTGTGTTATTTCTGAAGAGGGTGGGGGAAACAGGGGTGAAGGAGTGAGGGTGCAAACAGAGTTTATTATACCTGCAATGTTCATTCTTCAGCTGAATGATGGGTCCATCAGTGTTCATTATATGAGTTTCTATGCTTTTTGTATGCTTGAATTATTTCATAATTTAAAAAAATCATGTTCTCAAATTCTAATCATATGACATGATCATGATAAAATAGACCAAAAATCAATCAGGCTATGCAATTTATATACAATTTGATATCAACTGATATATGTGTGCCTATACATATACACATATATGAATAGAAGAAATTATAAAGAGGCTAGCTCTGGTGACTTTTATTTTCTTAATTATTCTGTTTTATGTTATCTGAACATTTTACAATAATATTTCTCCTACAATCTAAGAATTGTTATTACAAAATAGTACGGTTTTTAACATTAATGAAAAGTGCATTATACATGTTCACTTTAAAAAAATATTTTTATTGATTTCAGAGAGGAAGGAAAAGGGAGCGAGAGATAGAAATATCCACGATGACAGAGAATCATGGATCAGCTGCTCCCTGCAAGTCCCCCACTGGGGATCAAACCCACAACCTGGGAATGTGCCCTTGACCAGAACTGAACCAGGACCTTTCAGTTTGCAGGCAGATGCTCTATCCACTGAGCCAAACTAGCTAGGGCCACCACATTGTTTCACATGTCCATGCATTTTTATTTATTTTTTTAATTAAATATTATTCAGATTATTACATTTGTTTCTCTTTTTTCCCCTCCATAGCTCCCCTCCACCCGGCTTCCACCCCCTCCCTCTAACACTTACCTCCCTCCCATTGACCTCATCCATAGGTGTATGATTTTTGTCCAGTCTCTCCCTATACACCCTCACCCCTTTCTCCCTGAGAATTATCAGTCCATTCCCTTTCTGTGCTTCTGATTCTATTATATTCACCAGTTTATTCTGTTGATCAAATTTTTAATTCACTTAATTTTTAGATTCACTTGTTGATATGTATTTGTTGTTCATTATTTTTTATCTGTTACCCTATTCTTCTTCCTCTCCTTAAAGAGTACCTTTCAGCATTTCATATAATACTGGTTTGGAGTTGATGAACTCCTTTAGCTTTTTCTTCTCTGTGAAGCTCTTTATCTGCCCTTCAGTTCTGAATGATAGCTTTGCTGGATAGAGTATTCTTGGCTGTAGGTTCTTGCTATTCATCACATTGAATATTTCTTGCCACGTTTGGCCTGCATCGTTTCTGTTGAGAAATCAGCTGACAATCGTATGGGTGCTCCCTTGTAGGTAATGAACTGTTTTTCTCTTGCTGCTTTTAATATTCTCTCTTTGTCTTTTGCTCTTGGTATTTTAATTATGATGTGTTTTGGTGTGGTCCTCTTTGGATTCCTTTTATATGGAGTTCTGTGTGCTTCCTGGACTTGTAAGTCTATTTCTTTTACCAGATGTGGAAAGTTTTCAGTCATTATTTCTTTAAATAGGTTTTCAGTATCTTGCTCTCTCTTTCTTCTTCTGGCACCCCCACAATTCTGATGTTGATATGCTTGAAGCTGTCCCAGAGGCTCCTTACATTTTCTTCACATTTTTGGATTTTTTTTCTTCTTGCTTTTCCAGTTGAGTGTTTTCTGATTCTTTATATTTCAAATTTTTTACTTGATTCTTGCCTTCCTCTAGTTTGCTGTTAGGTTTCTGTATAATATATTTTATTTCAGTCAGTGTATGTTTAATTTCTAGTTGGTTCTTTTCCAACTCTAGTTGGTCCTTTTCCATCTCTAGTTGGTTCTTTTTCATCTCCTCTTGGGTATTGCTAACTTTATCCATCTTTTCTAGGATATTCTTGAAAAACCTTATAACTGTGGTTTTGAACTCTATATCCAGTCATTTGTTTTCCTCCATTTCTTTTGTTTGTGATCTCTTCCTTTGTCTTGGCATTTTCACAATGCCGGGAGAACTTCTGTGTTGGATTCAGCCTTATGGTACAAGACTTGCAAAACTGCAAAAGCCTCTCTGTTGAGCTTGGGAATGGGTGGAGTCTCAGGGCTTAATGGACCACCTTGCCTTCCAGTCATCCCCATCCTCCAAGGCACCTGAGTCTCACGTGACTGGATAATCTGCGCTCTTGCAGTGCCTCTAGACTGTTGCCTTTCTGGCTCCCCTGTGCTCTGGGACCATATGAATTGGGTCCCCCAAATCTGGGGTTTAGTGGAGTTAGAAGTGGCGCAGTTGGGAGACTCCGTTTCCCGCCCACTTGTGAAAGCCAGCGGCACAATCAGCAGTTGGTCTTCTGCGAACAGTGCTGTGCACGCCGCCCGACTTCTGCCCTTTTGTGACTCCCCTAAATTTCCGTGTACTTCTCCCTTTGCACAGTCCAAACTCTCTCTTTCCTTCTAGTTATAGAATTTCCACTCAGCCAGCTTTCCTATGGTTCTGGATGATGACTGTTTTGTCTTTTAGCTGTAGTTTTGAAACTGCTTTGTGGCAGCAGTTTAGGTGTTCACCTATGCTGCCATCTTGGTTTTTCCCTCCAACTGATCTTTTGAGGATGTTTTTTTCCCATTTCCTTTTAGAGAGAATAAAACGGAGGGAAGGAGAGAGAGAGAGAGACTGGTTGCCTCTCAAATGCACCCCTCTTGGGCCACGGAATTGCAACCCAGATATGGGCCCTTGACCGAGAATCAACCCTGAGACCCTTCTGTGCTTGGCATGATGCTCTAACAACTTAGCTACATCAATCAGGGCAGACAAATTTCTTGAGTGAGCATGTATTCCTTTTAAAATGAGAAAAATATTTTAAAATTAAAGTAAAAAGTTGCTTTTCAAGACAAAGCAAATGCACCAAAATGGTTTCCTTAGAAAGATGGGCTGTGAGCAATTTTCATTTCCTTTATAATTAAAAAAAAAATACAGTTAATTAAAAATAAGAATGTTGCCCTAGCCAGTTTGGCTCAGTGATTGGAATGTAGGCCCTCGGACTAAAAGTGGTGGGTTCCATTCTGGTCAAGAACACATACCTGAGTTGCAGGTTCCATGACCCAGATTGGGGCACATGCAGAAGGCAACCAATTGATGTCTCTCTCTCACATCACTATTTCCCTGTCTCTTCCCCTCCTGTACATTCTCTTTAAGAATCATTGGGGGAGGATTAACAAAAACAAGAATGTTAATATTCAAACACAAATGTTATAGAAAATAAAAGAAAGGAGAAAGAAAGATTTAGTAAGTCCACTGGCTACAAAGAATTTGTTTTTATTGCAAAACAATGCTGGTTTGGGCATTTGGTACATAAAAACAGTTATCTGGAATAAACATTAGAGTGTATTTCTTAAAATGTTATTAAAAGCCAGGCCAGGGTGGCTCAGTGGTGGAATGCCGACTCATGTACCAAGAGGTCACTGGTTCGATTCCCAGTCAGGGCACATGTTTGAGTTGTAGCCTCAAATCCCAGTAAGGGGTGTGCAGGAGGCAGCCAATTGATATTTCTCTCTCATTCTCTTTCTATTCCTCTCCTTTCCTCTCTCTCTCTAAAATCAACAATAGCCAAAACCAGTTTGGCTCAGTGGATAGAGCATTGGCCTGAGGACTGCAAGGTCCCAGGTTCAATTCCGGTCAAGGGCATATATCCTGGTTGCGGGCACATCCCCAGTAGGGGGTGTACAGTAGGTGGCTGATCGACGTCTCTCATCGATGTTTCTGACTCTCTATCCCTCTCCCTTCCTCTCTGTAAAAAGATCAATAAAATATATTTTAAAATCAACAACAAATAAAATTCTATTAAAAGACACAATTATTATGATCTGGAGGTTAAAGTGACTTAATACCTTAGAAAAAAATTTAATAATCTCATGATCTGTTAGAACCCAGCCTACCTTAAAGGGACATTTGCTTGAAATGTAAATTAAAATTTCATAAAGTATGAAAATAATAAAATTATGGGCAAAATGACTATCTTTATACTGAGAAGGTTATGCCAGCATGCTCTGACTGTTATATACTATTTTCTTTTGCATTTATAAGATATGGACTGTTGAGCAATTGATCATTCTTTTAAGATTATGCCAGGATAATCTTTGTATGAAAGTACTGTATTCAAAAAGTAACATATAGACACACACATACACACATGAAAAAAAAGGAAAAAAAGTAATTTACAAGATCAGTATCAAGTACAACGTTCTAAGCCATTGGTCAGCAAACTGTGCCTTGTGAGTCACATGCGGCTCACGAGCCACTGTTTGCTGTTCTGTTGACTAATGAGTTTGCCGACCACTGTTCTAAGCTTAGTGATTTTTTTTTTTGCAAAAGTTTCCCAGGTGAGATGTGTGAGAACATTGCAGGATCAGTCAGCTCAATCATTGATATATTGCCCTCAATTTAAAATGGCTGCCTTTTCAAACATATGGTCCCCAGCTGAAGTTTTATCGCTGCTGCTGCTTTTCTTCCCAAAAGATTATACACCAGTTTGATAAATTTCATCAGTGGGAAAATATTTTCCTCTCAAGTTAGGAATGAATTCCTGCAGTTGGAAATGTTTCTTATATTAAAAATATTTTATCAGAACATGCTCTTCTTTTCATGGTAGGAAATGTCTTTCATCAATAGTCACTAGAACACTAAGAATTGCAAAGTGATATGTTGATGTTGCAAAAGACAGAGGCATTGCCTTACTTGTCCGTCCAGTCTGATGTCCTGTGCCAGCAAAGGCCAAGATGCGGGCTGAGTGTGTGCTCTGCCCCTGACCCACATTGCAGGAGGTCACATGTAGGTAGAGAATCAAGTAGCTCAAACCCACTAAGGACACCATCCTGCATGAGGAACTGCAGGGAAAGAAATCAGGCTCAGGATCTTGTTTTTGGCAAGACCTATTCTTCAAGTTTTATCTCAAAGCTCACCCACCCCATCCAATAACAATTCCTCATTCGACCTTGGCCCTTGTGGCTGGCTCAGCTGGTTGGGCTTCCCCTCATGTGTACCAGAAGGTTGCCGGTTTGATTCCTGGCCCGAGGGCACATGCTGGTTTGTGGCTTCATCCCCATTAGGGGCATGAAGGAGGCAGCCAGTCGATGTTGTGCTCTCAGCGATGTTTCTCTCTCCCTTGCCCTTTCTCTCTCTCTAAAAGCCAGTAAAATATTAAAAAAAAAAAAATATTCCTCGGTCAGACACTTCACTGAGCCTGGTCCTCCTGACTTCAGGTTCCTGGTGACAAACACTGATTTTTGAGATAGATGCTAGACAATGATGACTCAGAGGCCCAGGGAAGTGGCCCTCCCTTTTGTCCTTCCTTTTTAAAAAAAATGCTTTTATTGATTTCGGAAAGGAGGAGACAGAAACATCAATGATGAGAGAGAATGATGATTGGCTATCTCCTGTACCCTCCCCCACTGGGGATCAAGCTCGCAACCCGGGTATGTGTCCTTGACTAGAGTTAACCCAGGACCCTTCAGTCCACAGGCCAATACTCTATCCACTGAGCCAAACTGGCTATGGCTTCCTTGCTTTCTTTCTTCTTCTTTTTTAAAAATATATTTTATTGATTTTTTACAGAGAGGAAGGGAGATAGTGAGAAACATCGATGAGAGAGAAACATCCATCACCTGTCTCCTGCACACCTCCTACTGGGGATGTGCCCGAAACCAAGCATGTGCCCTTGATTGGAATCGAACCTGAGACCCTTCAGTCCGCAGGTCAACACTCTGGTTTCGGCATTTCTTGCTTTCTTGAGAATGTTTATGTCCTTCCCCACCCTCCCTCATCTGTAATACTGATTTGGTACAAGCAGGGCATGGACCAAAGCAAGTGTTAAATGTCATTTGAGTGAATAAATCAGACTTTTAAATATTTGTGCAAGTATTTTAAACTCTTTTATGTTTGTCTAATTATATTGTATTTTTAGGTAGTTGAGTTTTTAAGTTTGTCACTTATCAAATGAAGTAATTCTTAATGTTTTCAATATAATACATTGTAGAGAATGTAAGCAGTAATTTTTTGAAACATCTTTGAATTTAATAGGAAAACCTGCATTCACTTGATTCCGATCATGTGTGTTTTCAGAGAAAACACCAGAGACTCCACATACATGAGAGATCCAAAGACTGAAGGGGAAAATAGGTATTTATGACTTTCTGAGCTAGGGCTGGGGTAAGGTGCCTGGAGAGTGTCTAAGTAGCCTGCTGGGAGAGCACGTGTTTAGTAATTAGCAGTTGCTCTGTCAAAAGAGGTTATCTCTGATAATGTCTTATATGGTCAAGGCCCTCAATTCAAGTTCTAGGTAATCAAAGAGTTGAAGTTTTTCATGAGCATTTAGCTCAAAATACTAGGTCAGTGGTCGGCAACCTGTGACTCGTGAGCCAAGATTTGCCACGCTGTTGACTGAGTTTGCCGACCACTGCCTTAGGGAAAAATACTTAAAAACCATTTTAACAATGTACTGATGTCTTTAACCTGAAATCAAAACTTCTGGGTAAGGATAATGCCTTACAGCAGTGGTCGGCAAACTCATTAGTCAACAGAGCCTCGTTTGCCGATCACTGTACTTGGTGTACCGGTTAATAATGCAAGTTTTTTCAATAGATGGAGTTACACATATGTTGATATATATAAGATTTGATATGCTATTTTATGTTGTAATGACAACAAGCTTCAAAACTTGTCAAATTTTCTGATGGTGTTAACAACATAGATATTTTTATGCTTAAAAATGTCGATTTTTCGTGCCAAAAAAAAAAGCATTTGTGGGAAGTTTTAATTCATTACTTTATTTTGAAGAAAAGTGCTGCTGAAAGTTATCGTATACTTCGGGAAGCTCCATCTCAAGATACTTGTGAACGGTGGTTTAAACACTGTAAAAGTGATGATTCAATGTGAAATACAAAGAATGTCCAAGTCAACCAAAAACGTTTGAAGACCAATAATTACAAGCATTATTGGATGAAGATGCATGTCAAACTCAAACACAACTTGCAAAAAGATTAAACGTTGCTCAGCAAACAATTTGACCGTTTACAAGCAATGGGAAAGATTTTAAAGGAAGGAAAATGAGTGCCACATCAACTGAATGAAAGACAAATAGAAAACTGAAAAGTCTTCAGTAAAATGTTGCTTCAAGGGCACAAAAGAGTCTTTTTTGCATGGAATTGTGAAGTATTAATCTATCTGCAGTATTCACTAGACCTTGCTCCTTCAGATTTCCACTTGTTTTGGTCGATGGCACACACACTGAGTAGCACTTCAAAATTGCTATCTTCAGTTTTCTAATTATGAAGTTCACTCTAACCAGCCCACTGAAACTGTTTTCATAAAGTCACCAGTGACCTTTATATTGCTAAATCCAAGGGTCAAGTCTCAGACATCTTGCTGGACTGTTCACATGTCATACAACGATTGATTACTCTTGCCTCTTTGAAGCACAAGTGTTCCTTGGCTTCCAGTTTCCTTCCTCTACTGTTAACAGTTTCGTTCCCCATCACAGTGATTTCTTGCCTGGATCATAATAGTTGTTTTGTAACTGTCATCTAATTTGGCCCTTGCTCCACTTCAGGCTCCTCTTAACACAGCAGCTAAAATGATCTTACCAGTAAATTATCAGATCATCTTTCATCATGAAATCCTCTCACTTAAGAAAAGTCCTAACAATGGCTAACCAGGCCCCCTCATCTCCTTCCTGTTTCTAGAACACACCAGCAGCCCCCCATGTGGGGCCCCAGGCAATTGCCATTCTTTGTGCCTAGAACAATTTTGTCACCTCTTACAAAATCCCTACAGGTTTTTCCTTCAAATGTCACTATCTTAGGGAGGCAGTCCCTGATTATAGCATTTGCACTTAGCAATTCTCCTTCCATGCTATGTCTCTCATACTCTCTTTGCTAAAACTCAGCTCCACCAAGGTGGGGATTTTTGTTTTGCTCACATTGTATTCCTAGCTCTGAGAACAGTTTTCCACTTTGTAACTGTTTCGTAAATATTTGTTGAATGTGAGAATAAATGAATATATGAGAAGTTCCTTTCATTGGCTTGAAAAAGAAGATCTGTGATGTCGACAACCTGAACTTTGCATATGACTCTGTCCTGTTCTCCTAGCACAGTGGTCGGCAAACTAAGGCTCGAGAGCCACATGCAGCTCGCAAGCCGTGGTTTGCTGCTCTATTGACTAAAGAGTTTGCCGACCAGTGCCCTAGGGAAACCCTGGGGACATATGGTATGTGAGCAATGCCAGACCCTGGGGGTAGGACAGTGAAAAGGTAGAGCTACAATCACTTTCCATTTTTGGTTTTGTTATAGAACTGTAATAGTGAATCTCTGCCTATAACAGAAGACAGAATGACCTACCAGTATGGTCATAACTGTAATCTGAGCATCTTTACACAGAAATGACTCTCACAGTTCAGCCTGGCTTTCTGCTTCATCTAGGCCCCTTAATAAGTAGCATTTGAGCACATATGTGCACACATGCATGCACATGCATTTTACCTTGCCGTCCCTGCATGGAAATCTTAAAATAAATTCTCTTAGTATGGGAAACGAAATACAGTTGACTCTTGAACAATAAGGGTTTGAATTGTGCGGGTAAACTTATGTTTTTTTTTTTTAATGAATATAGTGAAAATTATTTTGGAGACATGCAACAACTAGAAAAAAACTGACAGATGAACCTTTTAGATTCCCTTAATAACATTTTCTTTAGATTATTTTATTGTATGAACACAGTATATAATACATATATAAAGTATCTTAGTCAACTATTTAGGTTATCAGGCTTCTAATCAACAGTAGGCTATTGCTATTAGTGTTTAAGTTTTGGGGGAGTCAAAGTTACTAATACATGTTGTTAATGTAAGAAATATCCAAATCTGTACTTTTTTTTTAATCCTCACCTGAGGATGTTTTTAATTTTTAGAGAGAAACATTGATTGGTTGTCTCCCTATGTACTTTAATACCTCAAATGGGGAATATAGGCATATGCCCTGACTGGAAATCAAACCTGAAACCTTTTGGAAGGCAGCTATGCTCACCACTATACCACCAATGCCTTTGAAACCTTTTGGTGTATGGGACTAACACTCCAACCAACTGAACCACCCAGCCAGGGCTAAACCTGTAATAATTTTATGAGTTTACTGAACCAAACTGATGAAAAGCAAAATCTTAACAGACTGACAAAATGCTCCAGAAAAATGGTCGTTTTACCACTTATTTTATATATGAAAATCAAAGAGGAAGACATAGGAATTCCATGAAATCCACTGGTGATCGATTAGGGAGGTGGGAGAAAGCAAAGTGGGAAAATCTCTGAGGTTGGAGAAAAAGTAAAACGGATAAATACTTTTTTTACATTGGCAGATATAGTTTCCAATGATTACTTATAGCACATAGAGATGGTATGTTGGAGAACAATAATGAGGGTGTCTGTGGTCTTTTGTTCTGGTGGGAGGTTGTGCCCTTAGGGGTCTAGAAAAAGGGGATTTCTCTGACATTCCAATGGTACATTATCATGGATGTAAAAATAGACAAGCTCAGTTAAGGTAAAGATTGACCTTGGTCAAAGAAGATACTGCCTAGGCCCTAGGACATGACTACCCATCATGACTCACTTTTCTTTAGGAAGTTTCTTTCAGGTCATCCTACATGGTAACTTTAGGTCTCCTGAGTTTGTAAGGCTTGCATGCAGTTTGTTAGGTTTGATATGTGGCCCCCTTTTTTATCTACAATGTGGATTTCAACTGCAGGGTGTTTGTGTGTGTGAGGGGGGGATAAGGTAGGGTGAAGGCAGGGGGAGTGTTGGTGCCCCTAACCCCCACATTGTTCAAGGGTTAACTATACTTCTCCCTCCACTCTCCTTTGTCAATGTACAAAACAGAGCTACAAGGTATCATATGCCCTCCATGTATAATGAAGTCCTTTTATAACTGGATAAATGTCCAGTTCCCTTAAATGTTACCACCAAATTTAAGACAATTCTGTGATCAAGTGGTATTCCTGATTCCTGCTGCAGCTCAACCTTCATATTATATTAACTTAAATATGTATGTTATGAATATTTAATATAGCCCTATGTAGTCCTCTAATCTTTCACCCTTTCCCAATTGGAACTTTTAGCTTCAGTGATGTTTTGTACAGTTGCTCTGCATAGATGTTCATTCCCATCTCAAATGCCCTCCCTGCTCCCTTAATGTTGATCTTATGCTTTCCTCTGGGTCTACCTAAAATTTCCTTTTCCAACAATTATTTTTGGAAACATCTCAAGAACATTCCTTGATTCTAAATGCTTTAGCAGTTCATGACGTTTTACCCTATGTTGGATTTTATATATTGCTTTGAATTGTATTCTGATTAATTTCTAATTTCCTTGATCTTTCTTTAAAAAGATGCCCACATTGTTTTAATATTTAATATAAGGAACAGATAAAATTAGCAATTTGAGAAACAACTTAGGGATAAGCAGTTAACTTTTGAAATGTAAATTACTGGTTAAAAAATCAAGTGTCAATTATTAGGTGTAGGTGGAAACCTTTTACCTTAGAATATGAATGCATTAGTGACTGTTAGTTGCATGGCAGATGGAATTGTTTCATTATTTTATTGCCAAATCTCAAATGCATAACTTACTTTTGCATTCTTCTTACCATTCACTCATAATCGTGCACATGATTGTTTTTAGTCTATCTTTTGACTTCCCTCCACATATTCTTCCAACATTGAATTTGTTTGGAATATGGGTAGAATGGAATGGTGATGTAGGAAAGGTGGGGGAAAAAATGATGGACTAAATAGAATGGATCATAGTTTATTAAAAACAGTCATTTGCCAATGTAATTAAAATAGTTAAAAAAAAAATCCCTATTTTGGGGGCTTTTAATGCAACAGTTCATCGTTGATCATTCTCACCTGCCCAGTCTGAACTCTCAATAGGGGATTCCCAGTTTATATGGGTGATTATTGTGCCCTGTAGCTGCAACCTATTAAAAATAAATTCGGAATAACTTTAACCTCATTGCCAGATTAAGCAAAAAGGGAGATTGTATCCTAAGCAGAATAATTCTTCTGGGTGGAGCCAGGTTTACCCCAATATTACTCCTAAATAATTGAAAACTGTTGGCAATCATCTTAACGCTTTCCAGGGGCATAAGCACGAGGCCAGTGAGCCACACTCACTCTGCATATATGATTCCCAACGTGGACACGTGCTTGTGTCTGCAAACACTGGAGGGATATGAACAAGGCGTTCTGGGCGAGGAATTTGAAATAACTAATGTCGCCCTCGCCTGGGTTTCTAAGGCGATGGGCACGGCGGCTCGACCCACGGGGCGGGGGTGGGGCCCTGGACTCGACGAGGGGGCACAGCCACAAAAGTGCCGGGTAGGGCGCCCGGCTCCGCCGCAGCGCGGGAGGGTCGCCGCTTCTCCATCAAGACGAGCGGGAGCCCCAGAGCGCGTCCCGGCGGCCCTCGCGTCCCGGCGTCTGCGGCGCGTCCGCCCGCCGGCCCCGCTTCGGCTCGGCGCGCAGGGAAAAGCGCGCGGCGGTTGAAACCGTTACCACCCCGAGTTTTGAACTGGTTCAAACTTGGCGTTCGGCCCCGCCCCGCCCCCAGGGCCCGGGAACTCCGACGCGGCGGTTCCCGCCAAGTGCCGCCAGCGCGCCGTCCCGCCCTCCGGCCGGTTCCCGCCATCGACATCCTGTCCGCCTCCCGCCCCGCGGCCCGCGCTTCGGGCTCCACAGCTCCTCGTTCCCTTCCCGAGAGACACCGAACCTTCAGCAAAAAGAACAAAGAACCGAGCGGCGTTCCACTGGCGGGGCCGCGTCCACCGGCTTCCACACACACACACACGCGCGCGCGCGCGCTCCTGGCCCGGCCCAGCAGAGTCCCGCGGGCGCCTCTGTGAGGGGCTGTCTCGGCGCTTCGGCGCCCGGCAGGCCCTGTGATTGGATGGGAGTCCGCTCGCGTCC